>JADBJO010017658.1:17500-37072 GCA_016801955.1 Conus betulinus | reverse complement strand
GGAGCAGATACTCTCTTATATATCCTGGACGCATCCCTCCATTCTTCAGACGCGACATTCAAGTGTCCATCACCAGCACAGATCAACTGAAAACATCAGTATTCTACAAAGAAACTGATTCACATTCTTACCTCAAGTTCACATCCAACCACCCACAGTCTACCAAGAAGAGTATCCCTTACTCTCAATTCTGTCGCCTCAGAAGACTGTGCAGCAATGACGATGACTTCAAACTGCAGGTCAACTGGATGTGTTCCTTCTTCAGAAGGCGAGGATACCCTGAAGCAGCAGTCATCATCGATGCCGCCAATCGTGCCCTTCGCACCCCCCAGATCTCAGGCCATGACCCCATCTCAGAACAAAAAGATCAGTCAGACCGACCAGTCCTTACTCTGACCTACCACCCACACAACAACCTCCCAGTTAAAAAATCCCTTTGTGAAAAACTTTGACATCCTGCAGAAAGACCCCAAACTCAAGTCCACCTTCGACAAACCCCCCACTAGTGGCATACCTGCGTGACACCAACCTCAGGGATCATCTAGTACGAGCCACTTACAAAGACTCACCAAGCAGCTCTCCACCAGGAAACCACCGCTGCAACAAACCCCGATGCAAAACCTGCCCCTTTTTAAATACAACCACTAACACCTTCAGGGGCCCATCAGGCAAAAGTTTCACCATCAGATCCCCCTTCACTTGCCGATCTTCCAACCTTGTGTACATTCTTTCATGCAGCCTCTGTTCCAAACTCTACTGTGGTGAGACCTACCGTACCCTGGATGACAGATTCAGGAACACACTCCAGGCTGTCAACCTGAATAAGGACACCCCCGTAGGTACACACATTTCAATAGCCCTGGACATAACGTGTTTCATATGTCAGTCTCTGCTGTTCACCAAAACCACTCAGATGCCATACACCGTAAATTCCTTGAATCATCTCTGATCTCTAGGCTAGGGACGCTCACTCCCCATGGACTGAACATCAAGGACTGAGGTGGAGGAGTCGCCATTGTAACTATACTGCCTGAATGACCGTTGGAGGTCCTCCTCTCTCTCTTTTTTTTTTTTTTTTTTTTTTTTTTTCAACATGCCGGCAGCTAGGATAGGGTACATAGCTTGTTTGTGGTCTTCAGCACTACCCTACCCTTGTTGTTTTTTCAAAAAGATTTTTGAGGTTGAAAAAATTGTTTGCGGTTGTATATGTTTATATCATATATATGCCTAGACACCCTAAGGCATGCATATCTTTATGAGATGTAAACGTTCTTTCCCCCCCCCCTCCCTCTCCCCCCCCCCCCTTCCCCCCCCCCCCCCCCCCCCCCCCTCTCTATTATGGTAGGTGTGTGGGGGTGGGTGATGCCGGGAGGGTGGGGAGCGCGCACATGTGTGCGCGTGTGTGTTGTGTGTGTGTGTGTGTGTGTGTGTGTGAAAGTTTTTTTTTTTTTCCTCCCCTTCTCCCTCCTCCCCCTCCCCCTCCTCTCTTGCCCCCTCCCTCCCAACAACAACCCGTCTACTTTCAAATCAGATTTCCTCTGATTTCCATTCACTCACCTTTCTTAGCCTGTGTCTACCCAGCCTCCTTATTTTTTATTTTATTTTATTTTATTTATTTGTGTGTGTGTGTGTGTGTGTGTGTGTGTGTGTGTGTGTGTGTGTGTGTATTTTTTGAGTTCTTGTCACGTCAAAAATTTATTGTGACGTCTTTGTTGTTTTATCTGCGTCTCCCCGTTCTTTACGTCATTAACACAGCAAAATTTGCGTGTACTGTCGTTTCATGTCACTTGAAAAAGACTCTAAGAGTCGAAACGTTGTGCATTGTTTTTGTTTTCTTTTTGACCCCCCCCCCCTTTTGTTTCGGTCTTTATCACCAATCCTCAAATTATATAGTTGTTCTGAAAAAGACCCAGTCAAGTGTTATCAATCACAGTTCGTTCATGTTTGTTTTGAGAGTTATCTTTCTTTTTCTGTTGTCAAGGAACATAGAGTTCCTTCCCTTGTTGTTGTGTTAACAACTGACGAGTCTTAGTTTTTCTTGGTTGGCCTATGCAGCCATTCTAGAGTTATTAAAAACTCAGAAACTGTACTCAAGGTCTTGGAGTTTTGTGTGTTAGTAGTATATAAACCACTAATTGGTGACCCCGACGTGATGTGCCTTGTTGGCTTCCTTTGGTGAGTAGCGATGCGAATTTGCAACCTGGGAGACAGCGACGAGCGTCAGGTCCGAATCTATGATGGTAAAAACACACAGAGGCTGAACTCCTCGCCCTCACGCAACGGCTGGCGTTTTTGATTCGAACACGTTTTCAGTTTATGACCGACACTCTGGCCGATCTTTCTTGACTGACACAGGCGCCGACGTATCAGTTTTTTTTTTCCAGCTTCTCCACAAGATCGCAAGAACGATTCGCCTTCCATTCCATTCCACACTCTGCTGCGAATGGAACGTCCATCGAGACCTGGGACACACGTAACATCTCCTTGAAGATCACACCCACACATGTGTACACACACAAGTTTTATCTCGCTGATGTTATCTGCCTCATTCTTGGTGCTGATTTTTTCATTGCTCATGACCTTGTCATCGACCTTAAGGGCAAGCGTCTCCTGTCTCTTGATAAGACTTCTGCTTTCCTTAGCAGCACTGATTCTCCCATGACTCTTGCAGGTTTTTCGCTTCATCCACATAATGAGTACTCTGACCTTCTTTATCGGTTTCCAGAGCTGCTCACTCCACGTTTTGACTCCACTATCAATAAACATGGTGTAGAACATCACATCGAGACACAGGGACCTCCAGTACATGCTCGTGCTCGACGCCTGAATCCAGAAAAGTTAGCAGCTGCAAAAGCTGAGTTCTTGAAAATGGAAGAAATGGGCATCATCCACCGGTCCAACTCACACCTGGTCTTCACCTCTTCATGTGGTCCCAAAAGCCGGAGGCCATGGCGACCTTGTGGTGATTACAGACATCTGAAAGCTGCTACCAAAGATGATCGCTATCCCTTGCCTCATATTCAAGATTTCAACAATATCCTCACAGGATGTGAAGTTTTCTCCAAGATTGATCTAGTCAGAGGCTACCATCAGATTCCTATGGCGTCGTCTCTCTGTTGCCAAAACAGCCATCATCACGCCTTTTGGACTCTGGGAATTCCTCTGCATGCCTTTTGGCCTCAAGAACGCTGCTCAGGCATTTCAACGATTGATGGCTGGCATTCTTCAAGATATACCGTTCGTTTTCGTCTACATTGACGACATCCTTGTGGCCAGTCGCTCACAGGAAGAACACCTTGAACACCTCAGACAGCTGCTCGAGCTCCTCTCCACCAACGGGCTGGTTATCAACAAGGCCAAGTGTGTCTTTGGTGTGTTCAGAGTTGGATTTCCTTGGCCATCGAGTCACTACACAAGGAATTCGTCCACTCCCAGATCGTGTTGCTGCTCTTCAAGACTGCCCTGCCCCCACTGATCGCACAAGCCTACAAAATTAATTCCTTGGGATGTAGCTGGAATTTTAGCCCCACTCCACGCTCAGGCAAGTGGTAAAGGACAAACTATTCAGTGTCTGAGTCTTGTCAAGTTGCGTTTGAAAAAGCCAAAGAAGCTCTGAAAGAAGCTGTCCTTCTTCATCACCCCCCCCCCAGATGCACCCACTAGTCTCACAGTCGATGCTTCAAACTCAGCTTTGGGCGCCCAACTTGAGCAGAAACATGGGCAGTCCTGGGTACCCCTTGCTTTCTTCTCCAGAAAACTTTCTGATTCAGAGAAGAAATACAGCACCTTTGATCGTGAACTGTTGGCAGCCTGCAGTGCGATCACACATTTCAGACACTTTCTGGAGAGACGATCTTTTATCCTGTACACTGACCACAAGCCACTTGTGTCTGCATTCCAGAGTCAAGATGAACACTCTCCTCGACAAACGAGACATTTGTCTTACATCGCAGAATTCACCTCTGACATACAGTACATCAAAGGCAAGTTCAATGTGGTGGCTGATACCTTTTCACGCATCAGAATCAACTCCACCCCTGAATCTAAGGAACAGTTTTGCTTCTCTTTTGGCAGTTTTGATCAACTTGCTCAAGACCAAGTGCAGTCTGGTGAAATGGATGCCTATCGCACAGCAGCCACAGGCCTCAAACTTCAAGATGTTCAGTTTGGGACATCAACTTTACTATGCGATACATCCACCAGCGTCACACGCCCAGTTTTGCCCAAATCCTGGACCCGTCCTGTGTTTGAGCAAATTCACGGACTTTCACATGCAGGTGCACGCCCCACGCAACAAGCCATTGTCCAGCGCTTCGTGTGGCATGGTATGAAACGTGACATCCGAAAATGGTGCAAAGAGTGTCACCCCTGCCAGTCCTCCAAGATTCATCGACACACAAGAGCACCTGTGGTAGAACGTCCACCTCCAACTGCCAGGTTCTGCAGCCTTCATGTGGATCTTGTTGGACCTCTGCCAATGAGTCAGGGTATGACCTACTTGTTCACAATAATTGACCGTTTCACCAGGCGGCCAGAAGCAATTCCCCTTCCGGATGTCCATGCTTCTACCTGTGCCGCAGCACTTGTACAACACTGGATTGCCAGATTTGGTGTTCCTGAGGACATTACCTCTGATCGAGGCAGACAGTTTCACCTCGTTACTCTGGGCTGAGAGCGCAACAAACCCTTGGGCATTGAAGTTCACACAACCACAGCTTACCATCCACAGGTGTGAATGGCATGGTTGAACGCTTCCACCGCCAGCTGAAAGCAGCACTCAAGGCACGTACCACCACCCCCCTGACTGGTTTGCAGAACTGCCTTTGGTCCTTCTAGGGATACGTTCTTCTTGGAGGATGGACCCTGGATGTTCTCCTGCTGAACTTGTCTATGGTTCAACACTTCATCTACCAGGTGAATTTCTACTACAGCCATCAGACGCAAAGACCATGGAACCAGACTCACCATTTCTCAAACATCTACAACAAACCATGCGCACTGTGCTACCACCAGCACCAACGTATCATGGAGCACAACCTGTCTATGCTCCATCAAACCTGGCCTCCACTGGGTTTGTTTATGTCAGAAACGATGTCCACCGACAGCCGCTCCAACGACCTTATGATGGCCCTTATCGTATCATAGACACCAATGACAAGTTTTACACCCTTGACATCAAGGGCCGTTCAGAGACGGTGTCTGTGGACCGCCTGAAAACCGCTTTTGTCACGCCTCTTACCACTCAGAGCACAAGCCTGTGGTTTCCCCCCTGGCGCTCACGTACCACCACCTGTGGTTTCTCCTGGTGCTCAGGTTCCATCATCATTATCAAAGACAACCTCTGGCTCTGCAGCACAGTCTGCACAACCATGTGTGTTCACTCACCATCATCTCTTACCAACGTGAGAAGTCGTTCTGGTCGCGTTTCGCGCCTGCCAGTTAAATTTCGATGACTTTTATTTCAATCTTGTTGTTCTCAAGTTGTCGCTTCATAGTTCTCCGCTGGGGAGGGTAGTGTAGCGATTACATCGGCTTCCACGAAGCACAGTTCGTTCATGTTTGTTTTGAGAGTTATCTTTCTTTTTCTGTTGTCAAGGAACATAGAGTTCCTTCCCTTGTTGTTGTGTTTAACAACTGACGAGTCTTAGTTTTCTTGGTTGGCCTATACAGCCATTCTAGAGTTATTAAAAACTCAGAAATTGTACTCAAGGTCTTTGAGTTTTTGTGTTAGTTTATAAACCACTAAAGCCCATAGCCCTGTCTGTTATCATTATAATCCTACTGTGTGCCATGGACCACAGCCCTGTCTATTATCATTATAATCCTACTGTATGTCATGGACCACAGCCCTGTCTATTATCATTATAATCCTACTGTGTGCCATGGACCACAGCCCTGTCTATTATCATTATAATCCTACTGTATGCCATGGACCACAGCCCTGTCTTTTATCATTATAATCCTACTGTGTGCCCTGGACCATTTCCAGCCCTGTCTATTATAATTATAATCCTACTGTGTGCCATGGACCACAGCCCTTTCTATTATCATTATAATCCTACTGTGAGCTATGGACCACAGCCCTGTCTATTATCATTATAATCCTACTGTGTGCCCTGGACCATTTCCAGCCTGTCTATTATCATTATAATCATACCTGTATGCTATGGACCACAGCCCTGTCCATTATCATTATAATCCTACTGTATGCCATGGACCACGGCCCTGTCTATTATCACTATAATTCTACTGTATGCATGGACAAGTTGAACTGTACGAGTAAGATGATGATGATGATCAGAGTGCGCATGTGTGTGGAGGAGAGACGTTCCTTGACTGATGGCTCTGGAATATTAGTAAATTTCCCGACTGTTGGTGTTAAACATTATTTGTTTTAAGCTGCAAGTTGTTAGGGATATTAGGAAACAACTCGTGAAGACTGATAGGCAAAATAGGTAAAAAGTAAAATACGTTTTTGCTGCTGTGTCTTGTTCCCGCGCTGTATCTGGGGCACTGCCGGTGGCTTGGGATGGACTGTTTACCTATCGAACTTGAGGTGAGTGGAATTTTTGCCTTGCTTATTCGTCTACGCCATAATGAGCAGTACAACGACGAGGAAGAGTTCGGCATCGGCGGCAGATACTGTGCAATGTGGACATTGTAAGAAGGTAGTAAACGACAACCAAAAGTCAGTGCTATGTGGACTGTGTGATAGGTGGTTTCACGCTTCATGTCAGGCAATCACGGATGATGTCTATGAAGTTGTCAAGAATGACAGCAACTCAAAGATGCCACAGATTCATTGGTATTGCAACAGTTCATGCAACAAACTGGCAGCGAGATTCATCAGCAACATGACAAAGCTCCAGCATGACGTTGGCAAACTTACAGAAACAGCAACTGAGTTCTGTGACAGGGTGAAGAAGATTGAGGAGGGAAAATTCACAGAGCCCATGATAAATGCGGTGAAAAAATTTGCAAAAGGAAAACAAGTCTGCAGAGAGTAACACTCTTAAAAAGGACGACGTAGAGAAGCTCGTTGCCATTAAAACCAAGGAGCAGAGGACAAGGCCCGGAGGCAGACTAACCTGTTGATCTTTAAGATGCCAGAAAGTACAGCTCAGACTGCTGATGGCAGGAAGGAGGAGGACAAAGTCAAGGTTAAGAAGTTTCTTACTGAAATAAATCAACCTCATCAGCCAGTTGACATCCGAAGACTGGGAAATCCCGCTGCCAGCAAGACACAGAGCAAAATCAGACCTATAGAATATCCTTCGAAAATCTGTCTACCAGGGATGATGAAACATTAAAGGCATTCATTAAAAAAAGAAAGGAAGGAGGACTGGACTCAGAGTCAGAAGGCAGGGACACCAGGTTGTGTACAAAGGTCTCAGTGAGAAAAGACATGACCCCATCTGAGAGGAAACAGGATGAAGATCTGTATAAAGAAATGAAGAAGAAACGGGAAGACTCCAAGGCTTTGGGGGATGAGCAAGCGAGATGGGTGAGAAGAAATGGACAGATTGTCAACAGAGGGAAGTACCCTCACAGACCAACGGAAAACAAGAAGGAAGAAGCTTGAACAAACGACACCAGATGTACATAATTTCAAACTTTCTACTAGTCATGTGAAAAAAGATAAAATTATTTCCTCTTCTAGTCACTTGGTGAATGATAAAAAGTTGTGTTTGTTTTGTACACCAACTCCCGATTCATTACTTAACAAAAGAGCAGAACTACAAGCAATGATAGAAATCCATGAACCAGATGTTATAGCCATCACAGAAGTGAAACCAAAGACCTGTCGTCATGCAGTACAAGAGTCAGAGATAGTCATCTTTGGTTACGATCTTTTTCACAATCTTGATAAGAACGGTAGGGGAGTGGCACTTTATGTTAAAAGTAACATGAACCCGTCGCTGTGTGAAGATCTGAACTCTGATTTCCAGGAGTCAATTTGTATTATATGTCAGCTGCAGAGAGGAGAATCACCGACCCTGGGTGTGGTGTATAGAAGCCCCAGTAGCACTGTTGAAAATTCAGGCAAACTGAATGACCTGATAGCAAAGGCAGCAGCACCTAAATCTGGGAATCTACTCATCTTAGGTAGCTTTAGCTATCCAGAAATTGAGTGGAATAAAGAAACATGTACATCAGGAGTAGGACACCCAGCCTCCCAGTTCTTGGAAACCTTGGATTCATATCTGATTCAGCACCAGAGGGAACCCACCCACATGAGAGAGGGACAAGCACCTAGCCTTATAGACCTATCAGTGATGAAATAAACACGTATGCTGGCTTAGGGAAAAGTGACCATGCGACTCTGCTCATACACCTGGCATGTAGTGGTAAGGAAGATTCGAAAGAGGTTATGTACAACTATTCAAAAGCGGATTTCGGTGCAATTGGAACAGGTAGGAGATGTTGATTGGGATAAAGAGTTGAGTGGCCTGAATGTTAATGAGATGTGGACCAGAATGAAAGAAAGATGAGATAAACTCAGCTATATCAGCACATGTTCCAAAGACAACATTCTCCGGCAAACGATTTAAGAAATGGATGGACAAGGGAACCCTAACATGGGTGAGGAAAAAGCACAGGCTATTCCGCCCGTTGGCTGGAGACTAGGGATGGAAAAGAATATCAACTGTAAGCCAAAGCAAGAAACAAATCTAAGAAAGAATGTCAGAAGGCACAACGTCGAATGGAGCAAATAGTAGCTGCACAAGTGAAACAAAATCAAAGGCTTTCTGGTCATATGTAAGCAGCAAAACCAAGACAAGGAGTGGTGTAGCAGACTTGAAGAAAGAGGATGGCAGTAAATCGAAGTCGGATAAGAGAGAAGGCTGAGATTTTGAATGCATTCTTTCATAGCGTCTTTACCTTAGAAGACGATGGGGACCTGCCGGAACCACAAGAATGCAGTTACGATGAAGAGCTAAGCGACTTTGAGATAGATACTGAGAAAGTCAGAAAACTGTCAACAGATCTAAATACTGGTAAGGCTTCGGAACCCGATGGGCTAAACCCAATGCTTTTGTCCAAGACTGCAGATGTTCTTGCCCACCCCAGTGGCCATGCTGTTCAGAAAATCTTTGAATGAAGGAAAAATCCCAGAAGACTGGCGGTGGCACGGGTCACACCTATCTTCAAGAAAGGCAGCAAAATGCTAGCTAATAACTACAGGCCAGTTAGCCTAACATGCATCCTCTGCAAAGTAATGGAAAAACTAGTAAGAGAACAACTTGTCAACCACTTAGAAGAAAACAATCTTGTCAGTGAGAAACAACATGGGTTTGTAAAGGGCAGGTCGTGCATCACTCAGCTTCTTGACGTCATGGAAACATGGACTAAGGTTTTAGATGATGGAGGCTCTCAGTCGATATTGTTTACATGGACTTCCCAGAAAGCGTTTGATAGTGTTCCACACAGACGACTTGTTTTGAAAGTTCAGGCGCATGGTATCAAAGGAAAGATATTACTTTGGATACAGGACTTCCTACACAACAGGCATCAGCGGATTGTCGTCAATGGCGCGCAGTCAGAAGAAGCCAATGTTTCGAGTGGAATTCTCCAGGGGATTGTCTTAGGACCTATTTTGTTCGTCTTGTGTATTAACGATCTACCGAATCTCATTCAAAACTCTGTACACGTTTTGCAGACGATACCAAGATCTTTGCACGAAGTGATGATGAAGGAGCTACGCATGTCTTACAGGAAGACCAGAACAGACTGCAAAGTTGGTCAAGACAATGGCTATAATGAAGTTCCACCCTGAGAAATGCCATGTCCTGAAACTGGGGAACAAGAAGTCAGATGCTGTGTACCACAAGACTGAAGTAAACATCGATGGTGAGACATGTACCACAACCCTGTCTGAAAGTGAAGTTGAGAAGGACGTTGGGGTTTACAGTGACAACAAACTAAATTTCAGAGAACATGTGGCCAAGGCAACTGCTAAAGCAAATAGAGTTGTTGGTATCATCCGTCGCTCCTTTGACTTCCCGACTGAAGATATTTTTACTACAACTGTACAAGTCTCTTGTACGACCAGTACTAGAGTACGGACATTTTGTCTGGCAACCCTACCACAAAACACTGTGCCAGGATGTAGAAGATGTTCAGCGCAGAGCGACTAAACTTTTAGCATCTATTAAAGATAAAACATATCCTGAGCATCTTTCTACTCTCGAACTTCCAAGCCTGGAGCACAGAAGAAAAAGGGGTGACATGGTAGACTTGTACAAGTTTATACATGGCATCTACCGGAGTGATGGCCCACGGTTCAAACTATTTACCAACAGGGACAGCAGAGGACACTCTTTGAAAATATCCAAAGTTCATCACAGACTGAACATCAGGGGAAACTACTTTTCTCTTCGAGTGACTGATGTTTGGAATGGTCTTCCTGACTTCGTAGTAACAGCCCCTACAGTTAATATCTTCAAATCACGGTTAGACACTCATTGGCAGGAACGTCCGACAAAATACAATCCGGAATGTTATCAACCTAGATAGTCTCAGTCAGTGACTCTCTTCCTACCACGCCTGCAGTGTTTTATCCCAATGTTATACTAGAATGGTGAACAGGCCTTTTAAGGCCTCTAACACCTACCAGTTCAAGTTCAAGTTCAAGTATGGACCATTTCCAGCCCTGTCAGTTATCATTATAATCCTACTGTGTGCCATGGACCACAGCCCTGTCTATTATCATTATAATCTACTGTGTGCCATGGACCACAGCCCTGTCTATTATCATTATATTCCCACTGTGTGCCATGGACCACAGCCCTGTCTATTATCATTATAATAATCTACTGTATGCTATGGACCACCACCCTGTCTATTATCATTATAATCCTACTGTGTGCCATGGCCACAGCCCTGTCTATTATCATTATAATCCTACTGTATGCCATGGACCACAGCCCTGTCTATTATCATTGTAATCCTACTGTGTGCCATGGACCATTTCCAGCCCTGTCTATTATCATTATATTCCTACTGTGTGCCCTGGACCATTTCCAGCCCTGTCTGTTATCATTATAATCCTACTGTATGCCATGGGCCATTTCCAGCCCAGTCTATTATCATTATAATCCTATTGTGTGCTATTGACCTACCTGTGGGGCAGGCTGTGCAACTGACCAGTTCACCAGACATGTTGCCTCTCCTGTATCAGCATCCAGCCCACCATCCTGCCTTCCTTCCATTGCCCTCCATACAACACCTCCTGCACGATGGAGTCTCCATGGTCGTACATCGTCATACATGTCCGCCTCCTCCATCACCTGCCTCCCTGCAAAGTCCAAAGTGACCTGGTGACGCATACAGCTACGTTGTCATTTTCCAAAATAGCTGATGGAAAGCTTCAAAATTTGCAAACCACAATAATTTCATGATCTTTTTTTAAAAACTCTCCATCGTCCCCACCCCATCCATAGCTTCACACCATTCCTCCCCCTCCCTCTGTTTTATTTAGGGAGCACCTCCACACACACTGTGCCTGTCAAAGATGTAACTGGCCAACAGTAGTTATCGTTGACACCATTCCTCCCCCTTCCTCCTGTTTTATTTACAGAGCAACTCCACACACACTGTGCCTGTCAAAGTTGTAACTGGCCGACAGGAGTTATCGTTGACACCGTTCTCCCCCTTCTTTCTTTCTGTTTTATTTAGAGATCACCTCCACACACACTGTGTGTGCCAAAGTTCTAACTTGCCAACAGGAGTTATCGTTCCTAAGCACACGTGAGCATGAACCCAAGGGAAATTAGACAGGCCATTATCTGGACTTTTTTTTCAGAAAAAAAAAAAAAAACCCTCAGTACTTCTTTTTTCCTCAATAGTGTTATTGTATGACATGTCAGAAGTTAACATTCGCCTAACATGATAGCAGAACAAAGCTGTTGTTGGCCAGGGTGTAGCCGCTGTCGCATGTTAACTGCAGGGAGCCACAGGTGAGAGCTGAGTGCTCAGTGAGGACCACAGATGGATGTGCAGCCCTAAGAAGGACTTGGCAAGCATGTCCATCACAGATGCTACCTTTACTGGACACCCCACACACCCACAGGCAACAATTTGGCAAGCTGGCAAAACCAGGTGAGGGTAGCTGACGGGTCTCACACCCTTGGTGAGATCAGAGCTTGTCTACCTAAGCATGTGAAGACGTCTCGGAGGACGGCGCCGAATAAATCACAAACTGATTCAACGGGCAGAAAGGTGACCCCCAGCAATGCATTGTAGAGTGCACAGAGCATGGTGAAACACCAAAGACATCATGGTATCCACTGCATCTGACTCCATCTCCAGCCATCTTGACCCTGTCTTGCTGCTGGACTCAGATGGTTTTCAATGAGAGAGTGATGTGAACGAACTGCACAACTCCTCCTCACTTTAAACAAAGTCACAGCGCTAGTCACTTCTATCATCATCATCATCATCATCATCATCATCATCATCATCATCATCATCATCCATCCCTATTCGCCTCATCCCTATTTCTTTCCCAAGTCCTGTGGCGATGGGCGAGTGTCGAAGAAGCAGGTGGGAATACACTGGCAGCCTTAGCCTAAAACCTGCTCACAGGCGGCTTAGGCCATAGGCCATTGTCCACTGAACTGGAACAGCAGTTAAACTGGGCAGCCACCACCTGAGCATCTGAGCAGTCCTTCCTAGCATTGCACTGCTCACCTGCATAGCATGATGAATGGGCGAGAAAAAGATGTCTTAAACATTGTTTCTTCCCTTGCCAGCCTACTGCAGCTGGAGGGGACCCCATAACAGTGGTCGAAATTCAAGAAGAAAAGACAAGGATTATTCCTCTTACCCTTGGCAGATGGAATGTGCACACCTTCCTGGATCGAGACATTGCAAACAGGCCTCACAGGAGAACAGTTCCAACTGGAAAAGAACACAACTGATATAACATCGACATCACAGCCTTGAGTGAGACCCGGCTTGTGGGACAGCGTAAACACTGTGAATGGGGCTGAGTCTAGTGTCGGCTTTGCAGTGAAGACAGTTCTTGCTGGCAAGCTAGCTGGGCCTCCAAAGGGAGGGCAACAAGCAGATGACCATGAAAGTCCCCCTTTCATTTGGAAACAACTACCTGACACTTCTCAGCACCTACCCAGATGATGTGAAGGACAAATTCTACAAGGACATTCACTCTTTCATTGCTGCAGTTCCAAAAGCAGACGAGTTTACCATACCTGGTGAAATTCAGATCTGACAGACAGACACTCCTGGGAAGGAGTCATCTGCAAACACAGAAAAGGCCACTACAACAGTAACAGTCTCCTGCTATACTGCTGAAGAGATCGTGGGACCAGCAGCCAAGAAACACAAGGACTGGTTTGATGAGAACTGCAATGACATCCAGCAGCTACTGGATGAGAAACATCCAAGAAAGATGCATTCAACAACATATGCAAAACAGTTCAATCGGTACTAGACAGAAGATGCAAGAGACATGGCTGAACAACAAAGCTGACGAGACCCCAGGATATGCTTATAAGCATGATATACAGAATCTTTATGATGCCTTGAAAGAAATTAATGACCTACATCATTAGGATCATCCCTTCAGTTCAGCACTGATGGAAACACATTAATCACTGCCAAGGAAAAGATCTTGGAATG
The DNA here is from genome assembly GCA_016801955.1 of Conus betulinus. NCBI lineage: Eukaryota > Metazoa > Mollusca > Gastropoda > Neogastropoda > Conidae > Conus > Conus betulinus. The sequence goes on along the minus strand of JADBJO010017658.1, from coordinate 23,428 downwards.
CTGGGCACAACATTTCAACAGTGTACTAAACCACCCATCATCTATCAATGACAAAGCAAAGAGGATGGAATGCAGACCAGGTCAAGCACATCTCCAGAGAGGAGGCCTTAACACCAAAGACCAAGGCAGATCACCATGATCGCACCCTTGTGACTCTGACGTACCATCCTCACAACCTGGGAATCAAGAAAATTCTTTTCAAGAAGTTTTCTATCCTACAGACTGATCCCAAAGTTGGCAAGACATTCAAGGAACTTCCTCTGATGGCCTTCAAACGAGTCCGAAACCTGGGCGATCATCTGGTTAGGTCATCATTCCGACCCATAGCTCCCCAGAACCTGTAGTACCGAGATGGTGGATGATCTGTTTCTCCATGTTTTTTTCTTGTGTCAGACCACTGATATGGAGAAGTGGGTTATGCTGTTGGGATCGGTGTTGAAGTGTATAGCCACAGGGGTTTGCTTTCTCTGGAGGATGCTGTCCCTGTGCTCTTTGAAGCGTTCTTCCAGTGTGCGGTATGTCTTGCTTCGTAGATGCGACCGCACAGGCTGCAGTGGACTACATTTACCAAATCACTGGTTTGGCAGGTGAAAAACTGCTCCTCATGGTGAAATGGCATCCTGGGGGCCCTCTGAAGGTGAGCGTGGGTAGTGTTGAGGAAGGGACAGCATTTGCACTTTTCACTGTCACAGCAGCTGTTGCCCAGGGAGTAGTGCACCAGATGGCCTGAACATCAAAGACTAAACCAAATCACAGCTTCCCCCATCTCCATCTTTCCCATGAAGCATCACACAGACGCCAAGACAACGTTTTAGATATTTAATAACAAAACTAAAACATTCTCTGATCAACTGCTTTGACACAGTCCTTGAACAACGTGGTCTTCCGGTTTCCAACTACAATTGACTAAAAACCCAAATCGTATGCGACTTTATGTTATTAGATAAGTGCTACATGGCTCCCCCCAGAACAGGCGCAGCGCGATGAATGCAAACATACCAAAGCAAAAATAGTATAATCAATAAACTTGTAACAACTGTCCAATATCATGTGGAAAGTATAATACATGCTTGGTTGAGTCTTTGAAGTATCTGTTCTATGTTGTAATGCTCAGACTCGGCTGAGTCGGTAAAATGTTCGATGTTTCTTTGGCTTCTGCACCAGTCTCCCAGTGCGAGTTTTGTAACTGGTGGTGTCGGAGCATTTGATAAAGGATACTGTGCAGGTGCTGGAGCGTTGCCTCGAGCATCATCGGATCTGGCAGCACGATCTGGTCTGGTAGCATCATTGTTTCTGGCAGTGTGATCCTCCTGAGAAGCATGAGGGCTGTGGCTCAGACACACAGGGATTCTGACCAGGTCTGGGAAAAGTTTGTGGGAAATCAAGTCAAGTCAAGTCAAGTCAAGTAAACTTTATTATCTCAATTTGAGAAATTAATTTGTGGTCACACACATTCACAGCAAATAAACAATAATTTAGCCACATTACCCATTTTCTCACATATGACATACATTCATATAGAGGAATTTGGATTTCAATTAAACATCTTCTCGGTTCAAGAAATCAATGGACAGGGGATAAAACTTTGTTTAAATCTGACACTTCTGCAGGCTTGAGTCAGGCTTGAGTCGATCTAGTAACACGCGAAGTCTTCCCTCTTTGAAAATGTCAAAGTATTTTTCGGCACGGGCTAACACAGGAAAACGGTCCATCGTAAGGCCTCACTAAGGGGCCCTTGCGGGCGTCATGACGTAGGTACACCTGATCTACTGACTGTAAGTTCTTGGGGATGTACGACGCTTGTGATCCATGGTGGGAAGGGGGAAAAGGGGAAAGTTTACTAAGTTTTTCTTGTAGTTCTTGGACGAAGGTACTGGAAGCGAACACCTTGTCTGCACATGGGGGTGGAAGGAAATCACCAGGCACTCAGAGGTTTGTGCCATAGGTGAGGAGAACAGGAGCGACGTCAAGTTCTTCTTTCCACGTTGTCCAGATGTCAAGCATCACGATTGGTAGTTCGTCCATCCAGCGTGGTCCATCGAGGCGAGCCTTGAGAGCGGCTTTGAGACTGCGATGAAACCTTGCGAGGGGATGTGGGTCAGTGTTGTTTGTCAGGCCATGAGTGAGTGGTTTGTGATCTGTGAAAACAGTGAATGTTCTTCCTTCCAAGAAGTAGTGGAAATGCTGGATTGCACTGTAGATGGCCAACAGTTCACGGTCAAACGCTGAGTAACGTTGTTGGGTTGGTGTGAGCTTTCTGGAGAAGAATGCGATGGGTTTCCAGGTACCATTCTGCTGTTGTGACAGTTCGGCTCCTATGGCTGTGTCTGATGCGTCTACTGAAAGTTTTGTCTGAGATTGCGGGTCGGGGTGATGGAGCATGACAGCAGAAGCTAGTGCTGATTTGGCCTCCTGAAATGTAGCTTGACATTCAGGTGTCCATGTGAATTTCTTGCGTTTACCTTTGATAGCCTCAGTCAGAGGTGCAAGGCACTTTGCGATGCCTGGGAGAAATTTGTGATAGAAATTCCTCATACCCAGGAAACGTTCAAGAGCTTTCTTGTCAGGAGTGGGAAGACCAACGACTGCGCGAACGTTCTGTGGCAGGGGTTCAATCCCGGCTGCTGAGACTAAATGTCCAAGGAAATGCAGGGAAGATTGACCAAAAACACATTTCTTAATATTGACCACTGAACCGTTGTAGGTCAATAGGCTGAAAATGGTACGTAGATCGGCCTCATGTTGTTCGGGTGAAGTGCTTGCAACAAGAATGTCATCAAGATACACAAAGCAGCAGTCCAGGTCCTTCAAAACACTGTCCATGAGGCGATGAAATGCCTGAGCTGCATTTTTCAGACCAAACGGCATTTTCAGGAACTCATAGAGGCCGAATGGAGTGATGACTGCTGTTTGGGGAATATCTTCAGGTGCAACTGGGATTTGGTTGTAGCCTCGAACAAGATCAATTTTAGAAAAAAAATCGTTTTTTCAGCAAGGTTGGTATTCAAGTCCTGGATGTGAGGAAGGGGTAGCGGTCATCTTTGGTGATATCATTTAGTCGACGATAATCTCCGCAGGGACGCCAGCTGCCATTGCTTTTCTTCACCATGTGCAGCAGTGATGACCAAGGGGAAGATGAATGGCGGACGATACCTAAGGTGTTCCATTTCGTCAAATTCTGCTTTAACAGTTGTCAATTTCTCGTGATCGAGGCGACGTGCACATGCATGCACAGGGGAACCAGTAGTGGGAAACGTGTGGGAGTACACCATGCTTGTTTTTCTGTGAAGGAAGGTACTAGGATTTCAGGGAACTCCTCTGCAATTGCTTCATAGCGGGAATGAATCTTGTGTACGCTTCTTCCTGCTTGTGAGCGTGCTGGCTGTGCGGGGATGACCAAACCTCTATCCAGGGACACCAGACGTCTGTTGGTGAGATCAATGGCCAGTCTTTGGGCAGCAAAAAAGTCTGCACCTAGGATGGGTTGAGTCACATCGGCAATCCATAACTTTTGAACAAACGATGCACCCTGTCCTAGTTGCAATGGGATGTTTCTTCTTCCATAAGTAGGAATGGCTGAGCCGTTGGCAGCAACTAGACTGGGTCCTCGAGCCTTTTTGCGTTCTGTGACACTTGCAGGGAAAACAGATCCTTCAGCCCCCACGTCAACTAGAAAACTGCGTCCTGACAAAACATCAGCTACCCTCATTGTGCTAATGTTGACTGAGGAAGCTGTATAAACATCATGAGATTCAATGGAGTTCATGTTGGCGGTCTGTTTTTGATCCCGTTTCCACCCAGGTTGTTGTGGGGCCATTGCACAGGGTTGTTCACCTACTTTGTTTTCACAGCGTCTCGCTTCAGTTCTGAATCATGCGTGATACTTGCACAAGGTGAAATGATTTGAAGCACTGTTAAAGGAATTTTTTGATGGTCGGTTTGACGCAGCTGCCACAAATGCAGGGGTGGGAGATCCACTTCTAAGATGCGGTCAGCCTTTTCGCCTAGAACCTCCTCTTCGTCTGTAGACTGGGCAAGAATCTTCCTGACTTCTGGTGGCAGTTGATTCAGAAAAAGAGCTTTGAAGAGGGTGTCTGGATTGGAATTAATCGATCGCATGTACTGCAATAATTCTGACGGTCGTTTGTCTCCCAGAGCCTGCATTTGCAGAAAGGCAGTATCTTTCTGTAGTTACGTGGACTCAAAAGCTTTGAGTAGAGCCGACTTGAGTGTTTCATACTTTTGAGTGTCTGGGGGGCGTTCGACTACCGCTTGTACACGTCTGGATGTATCTGAGTCGAGAAATTGTATTACATGATGAAATGCTGTCAAGTCATTCGTAATGGGAGGTGTGTGTAGTAGTGAAAACCTCCAAACGAACAAACCATGCTGATGTATCGGTTGTCCAAAAGGGGGTGCTTTGAAGGCGACAGCTGCCACAGGTGGTTGAGGCGGAAATTTTTCCGTCTGAGATAAAGTTTGTTGCCGGATGGCGTCTGCAAGTTGTGCAATTGCTTCTGTTGTCACTGACATGATTAAATGAGTCTGTGAGCGTAGGAGTGGTCGTAGCTGGTATTAGCTGGTCACTACAAGGTCCACTCACGATTTGGGGTCACCAATGAAGCATTATACAGACGCGAAGGCAACGTTTTTAAATATTTAATAACAAAACTAAAACATTCTCTGATCAACTCCTTTGACACAGTCCTTGAACAACGTGGTCATAGCAACGCTTCCGGTTTCCAACTACAGTTGACTAAAAACCCAAATCGCATGCGACGTTATGTTATTAGATAAGTGCTACACCCCTTTCCCTCCCCTCCCCCTCGTTTTTCCGCTTCCCCCCCCCCCCCCCCCCCCCCCCCCCCTCATTATTTACGTTCAAATGCATTACGCCATCATGCAGTGATGATGAAATTGTGATCTTTACGTAATTGCACTGAAGACTCTACGAGTCGAAGTACACAACGTAGAAGTACACAGCTCCTCATCTCTTCAGTGGCTTCACAGTTTTCTTCCCTCCGCTGCTTTGCATCCATATGTAAACTACGACTGGAGGGGAAAATGTTACGCTAAATGTGACTGCATCATAATGCGCTAAAATATACATGCATCTCTGCACCTGTCTATCTGTCAATCTGCCCGCGCGTCCACGTGTCTATCTGTCTGTCTGTCTGTCTGTCTGTCTGTCTGTCTCCCTCCCCCCCTCCCTCCCTCTCTCTCTCCAAAAAATAAATGGTTAAACCATGTGCACAATAATAAAAGGTTTGATTTTTACAGAACTTCTGGGCAACTCTCCTGATCTGAAACCTTACATAATGTTAGCAATGGATAGACACTTTAAATACATAATGGCAACATTTAGACATGGAATATCGGAATTAGCAGTACATCAATTCAAATACAAAACCTGTATTAATGGCAATGCTTTGCTTTGTCCTCTTTTGTAAGAGTCACAGGAAAATCTCTCTCTCTCTCTCTCTCTCTCTCTCTCTCTCTCTCTCTCTCTCTCTCTCTCTCTCTCTCTCTCTCTCTCTCTCTCTCTCTCTCTCTCTCTTTTCCTGCAGGTAGTCCAAAAACATTCTGGCATGAAAGGCCCGTAACACATCACCCCACAAGGCATCATCAACAGGGCGGACAGAGCATTTTGCTTCTGTTAGGAAGGAACTATACTGACCGGTCATAAGTTCGTCAAGAGGAACACATGCAGACATCGTATTAGACGGTTAAATTTAGCCGGAATAGAGAGAGAGAGAGAGAGAGAGAGAGAGAGAGAGAGAGAGAGAGAGAGAGAGAGAGAGAGAGAGAGAGAGAGAGAGAGAGAGAGAGATATTTTTATTGAGGGTAAAATGGATAAGCTAACAGCTTTTTTTTTTACACCACGCCCTCTCGAACAACAACAGCAACAAACAATATAAAAAGAACATA
>JADBJO010017658.1:0-7500 GCA_016801955.1 Conus betulinus | reverse complement strand
CTTATGTATTTCCAGATAGATATGCTGCCTTTACAAACATTAGACACGTGGTGCTTGAAAGAAAGGGTGGAATCAAAAGTCACACCGAGTTTTCGAGCCTGGGATGAGGGTTGAATATCAGAACTTTCGATACTGATGGAAGAAGGAAGGGAGGGATGACCTTGGAGTTTGGGAGGAGCAAGGAGAAGAACTTCAGTTTTGTCATCATTCAGATGCAACTTATTCAAAGTCATCCATTTCTTTAAATCTTAGGAACAGCTTTGAACCTCACTGACAACATCCTTGAGTTCAGATACAGTGCTTGACACCAACCCAATCCACGGTCCCTCACTGCCAAGTCTGTGGACGTGACTGATAGCTACGACTCCTGTGTCAGGCAGGTGGAGCAGAGAAAAGAGTCAATGAAGAAGGTTTCAATCACCCACACAGGTTGACCTGTATCAGGCAGGTGGAGTAGATAAAGAGTCAGTGAAGGAGGTTTCAATCCTCCACACAGGTTGACCTGTGTCAGGCAGGTGGAGTAGATAAAAAGTCAGTCAGTGAAGGTTTCAATCCTCCACACATATTGAGCTTCCAGATCCCCGATGGGTCATGGAGAAGGAAGAGCCATGGATGACGTCCCCTGTTCTGGCGGACAGTCTGTGACAAGGACGTGATGGAAACGAGTCACATGAACAGCATCAATGGACTGACGAGGGACAGAGTCACATGAACAGCATCAATGGACTGATGAGGGACAGGAGTCACATGAACAGCATCAACGGACTGCCGAGGGACAACGGTCACATGAACAGCATCAATGGACTGCCGAGGGACAGGAGTCACATGAACAGCATCAATGGACTGCCGAGGGACAGGAGTCACATGAACAGCATCAATGGACTGACGAGGGACAGGAGTCACATGAACAGCATCAATGGACTGCCGAGGGACAGGAGTCACATGAACAGCATCAATGGACTGCCGAGGGACAGGAGTCACATGAACAGCATCAATGGACTGATGAGGGACATGAGTCACATGAACAGCATCAATGGACTGCCGAGCAGGAAGCAACAGGCTCTGTACAGCTTGTGACAGTCCAGCTCTGGACCTTCTGTTTGTCAGCGTTGACAACAACAAACATCACCAATGGCATCAATGTTGTGCTGGTGCTTAATGGAGAGTCGATGTGACTTAGGTGTGCGTGAGCGTGTATGCGCGCGCGCGCGCGCGCGCGCGCGCGTGTGTGTGTGTGTGTGTGTGTGTGTGCGTGCATGCGTGAGTGCGTGCGTGCGTCAGTATGTGCATCTCTTTCTCTCTCTCTGATTCTATGTGTGTGTGTGTGTGTGTGTGTCTGAGTGTGTGTGTGTGTGTGTGTGTGTGTGTGTGTGTGTGTGTGTGTGTGTGTGTGTGTGTGTGTGTGTGTGTGTGTGTGTGTGTGTGTGTGTGTGCCTGTGAAATAGAGAGTTAGAGAGAGAGAGAGAGAGAGAGAGAGAGAGTGTGTGTGTGTGTGTGTGTGTGTGTGTGTGTGTGTGTGTGTGTGTGTGTGTGTGTGTGTATGCGTGTGTGTGCGCGCAAGCGTTTGCGCATATCTGTGCGTGCATGAGTGCGCACGCGCGCGCGCGCGCGCCTGTGTGTGTGTGTGTGTGTGTGTGTGTGTGTGTGTGTGTGTGTGTGTGTGTGTGTGTGTGTGTGTGTGTGTGTGTGTGTGTGTGTGTGTGTGTGTGTGTGTGTGTGTGTGTGTGTGTGTGTGTGTGTGTGTGTGTGTGTGTGTGTGTGTGTGTATGTGTGTGTGTGTGTGTGTGTGTGTGTGTGTGTGTGTGTGTGTGTGTGTGTGTGTGTGTGTGTGTGTGTGTGTGACGTACTGATAGCATTGCGTCAGTGGGAGAATGAAGCATGCGTCACGATGATGATGATAATGTTGAAGACGACGACGACGACGAGAACGACAACGATGACGGGAAAAAAAAAATACGGTGGTGATGGCAAAAAGCAACAAAAAGCACAAATGTAATTACTTTTACTCACAACAGACAATTAAAACAAACAATAAAAAATCAGAGAGAGAGAGAGAGAGAGAGAGAGAGAGAGAGAGAGAGAGAGAGACTGTGGATGGAAACAGTGAGCAGAAGAGGGCTTGGTAGCTTCCAGATGAATTCTTTAATGTAATTCTCTCTCTCTCTCTCTCTCTCTCTCTCTCTCTCTCTCTCTCTCTCTCTCTCTCTCTCTCTCTCTCTCTCTGTCCTGTCTATCTGTCCAAAGAAATCTTCTCCGTGTCCGTTTCTCCAAAGAAAGTATGCCCTCCGTTGTAGTCCGTCACGAAAAACAGTCCACCTTTCACCCCCCCCCCCCCCCCCCCCCCCCCCCCTAAAATTTGTCATATGTCATATGTTTGTTTTTTTTTTTTTTTTTTGTGCTTTAAAGTGCATAGATCACGAAAAATCATGTGTTAACATAAAAAATCTTGGGACGCACTGTCCCCTCTGGCTTAATTTTGAAGGGTACCTATCTCAGGTGCCGCGGCTGCTTTTCGTCGGTCCGAAACGTTCCATAAGTTTGGTGATCACCTGTCTTTGTTTGTTATTTAAGCTACGAGAATTTCCTTTATGTTTTTGTTGACAGTAACTTCTGCACGATACACAATAATCAGAACGATAATTGTTACGGATGGTGTGCGGTGCGTGTTTTGCTGTCTGACTCGCTCTCAAAAGTTTGGATGCGTGTAATAATTATTCCCTACACACACCCACACCATACGCACATGGATAGCCAGGCAACACACGAGTTATTTTTTTTTTTCTTTATAATTATGCTGCCTGAACCATCAAAATATACATTCATGTGAATTGGTACAAATCAATACATATCACTACATAGTATATAGATCAAGATATCAATACACAGGAACTTCAAGTTCAATCATCCAATATCAGCGTATCATATTACAGATCTTGAGATCACTCACAGATCTCGCCGGCGCCGTCCACAGTGTCTCACACATACAGTCAATGCACTCGGTTCCACAGCCCTCTTGAAGCCACAGTCCACAGCACTAAAATATGACGAAGAAGGATAACCAAGGTCCCCACACGGTAAACACAGCCGTTCACAAACACAAGCAATGAAGAAAAAAAGAAACTGAGTCTCACACAACAAGCACAATAAATCACGTCGAACTATCAGAAGAACCGCAGATTCACAGGACACAGTAATCCATAGCAGAAGAACCGCAGATTCACAAAGCACAGCAATCCATAGAAGAAGAACCGCAGATTCATAAAGCACAGTAATCCATTGAAGAAGAATCGCAGATTCACAAGGCACAACAATCAATATTGAATCCCCGCAGAACACTTTTTTTCAGCAAAGTCCCATAGAACACAATAAACTTCGATTCGACGTGTAGTTGATCTAAAACAAAATTAATTACTTCTCTCGTGTATTGATATTACAATGTTCACATCAATAAACTCAGCCCACCGACACATATGAGGTGTACAATTAGCGCACATAAATTTTCTTGCAGGAGTTTTAAGTCTTTCTCGGCGACACAGCCTTCACAACAATTTTATTACAAATAAATTTCCTGGTACATATTTCACTGGTACCGTCATCAGAAGTATCGCACATGCACACATTAAACATCGATGCACTACTGACTTGAAAGTCAGCCTCTCCACATAGTATCACTACGGAGAAAACGACGATTTTAACAAAATAAAAATAAGCTGCACACCAAAGCCTCGGCCGTTAGTTCTTGCTCTCCCTCTCGTCAATATTATTATTTTCGTCATGTACTTACCTAATTTTACCTTGACGTCATAATACTTATTTTTACGTTGACATCACAATAATATATGCAATAAGGTGCCCGCAGTGAAGCTACGTGTGTACCCACCATATGTCACACGTTGCGAACTGTAAATTTGCCAAAGTGTTTGCAATAAACCGTCTCTCTTGAAAACTGTTAAACTTATTAGAAACAAAGTACATCACAGTTTCAAAGAACAGTCTCTGAGATTATTTTGAGCTATGTCACGTCACTATGGGCCTATGCTGATGTCCTCTGTTGCCGGGTTATCTCCTCTAACCCTATTTGGCCTCCACGCAAATTTAATTCTTTACAAATGCACATTGGTCTTTTAATTAAAAAAAGTATATGTGCACTTTCTAAAATGTGAACGCATATTTGCGTGTGTGCGTGCGTGTGTGCGTGCATACATGCGTGCGTGCCCGCGTGCGTGTTTGTGTTGATGATGATTGTTCTCAGATGCTGGCATTGGAAGGCATTCTGTTTCATGGCGACATCTGCCAGGCTGTATTTAAATCAACCACAACCTCATCATTCTGAGTCGCTTCCCTCGGCACAAGTAGAGAAAGCGACTCTTTTGATACGTAGGATATGACAGCTTCTTCTTCTGCACTCTATGCATTTGACACAAAAGGATTTACTAGATGCTTCGTAAACCAGCGGAAAAGCCCACCTTTTGCAATTAGGCACTGGACAGTTGATGGAGCTGAAGATGCTCTCAAGAAAGTTCAAAGTTCAAAACTCCACTGGATTCTTCTCTGGAAATACAGCAGCATGTCAGATCAGGAAATACCAGCGTGGGCTGGCTTCATTTCACAGTGTGGGCACAACCCGGCAAAGAAGACGACATTGGACTACTACCCTGTGATCCATTCCCCAATCACTGAGTACAACGACAGTCCAGGAGTGCTTGCAACTTGCAGAGGAGGCCACGAGAGAGGTGGACAAGAGTACGTTATCACTACGTTTGATCTTGGGGTTTGTATGAAAGCCTACCCGATCGTCGGGAACCAACCTGACCGGTACAAGAAGCTCGGTACTTTCCACCTTGCCTGTGCGTACCTCAAGATGCTTGGGGAAAAGCTGGATGGTTCTGGGTTCGGAGATATCCTTCTGAAGGCAGGTCTGATCTCTTCTGGTTTTCGGCAAGGGTGCCGTCTGGGCAAGCATATGAACGAGCATTGTTCTGCCATAAGACAATGCTTGAGAGTCTAGAACGCTTGCTGCTGGAAAGATATCTTGAAATCAGAGATGAAGACACGTCATTTCCGACACTGTCAGACGACAGCATGATCAAACTCCAGACAGCCTCATGTTTCTTCTCAAAAGACGTTGACTGAGCTTCAGCAAGATGAAACTATCTTCAGTTTCACGGCAGAGTACGAACAGTTCAGAGATAGAGTCAGAAAGGAACCTTTGGACCAACGGCACAATTTTGGTTGTCGTACATCGATCATGTATGGCTTGTCCTAGCGCTCCTTGAGGCTGTCAAAATCAACGACTTCCTGCTGTACGCACAAACGATGTCCCAAATGCCAGACCTCTTCTTCAGTTTCGGTGGACAAACCTACACGCTACCTGACCTTCTTCTCAGTCTTCTTGGCAAACATTGACTTGTCACGTCCTGGAGCCAAGGAGATGCTGCAGAGAGGTGCTTTCAGCGTGGCAAGGTCCTTCATTCCTAGCAATCGCTGTGCAGTGGACAAGACCATGGAAGAAACGTTCATGAAGCACGCCAAAAGCCGAGGAGGAGCTGGCGGAGGTGGCGCTGGTCTCTTGGGACTGCTGTCGAACCAGAAGACCTACCAAAGATGGGTCAGGACAACCCATGAGAGGTCAAAGTGTCTTCACGCAGCTCTCGACATGGCTGGCATGGCACAAGGTGATGAGGAGGTGGCAGTAGATATCGTGACTTGCGTCCTTCTGAGATACTGAAGAGCGAAGCAACGTCATAAAGACTCAGGATGCAATCAAAAGTTTCATCGACCCTTTCTGGGAGGACGCTGTGGTGAATCTCCTCGCCCTGTCATCTGGAGCATCAGCATGATGTGTTGAGGACAGAAAAAGCTGTAAAGCCGTGAAGGAGGCGTTCATCACGCAAAAACTGATGGCAGCTGACAATTTATTTGAACCAGCCAAGCGGCTAAACCTGAAAACGATGGCATTGATGAACAAAACCGTCCATATGAAGACTACCAAGAAGAAGGTTGTGAAATACAAACAACAAGGGACCTTGCCTTTCAACTCCTTGTGAAGGCACAGGAAGCAGGTGTTCAACTCGATCTGAAACAGTTGATGACATACCAACTTACTCCTGTGTACCTTACAGTATAGCCACTGCTGACGATTTCCTTGCCAAGACCGACAAAGCAAAAGGGTTCAACTACCTCACCAAAGATATGGAAGATGCTGCTCTACCTCCCCATGACACGACGCTGGTTGTGATCGATGGCAACGCAGTGTTTCCCTGTTTGCAACAGCTTCCCTCAATTTCAGGGAGTTCAGCCAGAAGATATTTGACATGCTGCCAAAGGGACGGACGTGGTGTTCAGTACAGACATGTACAAAACGGACTCAATCAAACCGATGGAAAGGAAAAGGAGAGGCACTGGCGATAAAATCATCGTGAAAGGAGAAAGCACCGAGCGTCCTGCAGACTGGAAAACGTTTCTATCAAACGACGAAAACAAGAAGCAGCTCAGCCAAGTATTACTCGACGTTTGGAGCAAGATGACAATGCGCCAAAATTCAAGGACAGAAAAGTCATGCTGATATGTGAGGGAGAAGCCTTCCTGCTGCAATCGGCAGATCAGCTGACGACAACAAGGACGCCAACCGCAACGCTCAAATCCACACAAGAAGAGACGGATTCCAGAGTTGCCCTCTACTGTACGTACGCTGAACGGAATGGCAACAGCTTCGTCCGCGTCAAGAGTCCCGACTCGGACATTTTCCCATTTTCCTGCACTTCTACTATTCTCTTAAAATGAAATTCTCTCTCTCTCTCTCTCTCTCTCTCTCTCTCTCTCTCTCTCTCTCTCTCTCTCTCTCTATCTATCTATCTATCTATCTATCTCTCTCCTCTCCCTCTCTCTCTCTCTCTCTCTCTCCCTCTCTCTCTCAAAAAAAGACTCCAGACTCTTTTTGAGTCTTGAGTCCCTCTCTCTCTCTCTCTCTCTCTCTCTCTCTCTCTCTCTCTCCCTCCCCTTCGCTCTCTCTCATTCTTTGTCTTTCCCCTTTTTTCTCATTTTCTGGTACGCACCTACTGCATACTTGAAATCCTTCCGACGTGCAGCCAGAAGTGATCTACCACAGGTGTCATAATAACAGCGTCATTGCCCGCCGCTCTCCCTTCGCTCTCTTCCCCCACAGCCATTCGCCAGCGCACCCAAACACCAAGCTTCCATTTCGCTTCTGTCAATCCCACAGTAATGAGGGCCTGGTTCAGACCAGTGAAGGCTTCTGTCAGTCCCACAGTAAATGAGGGCCTGGTTCAGACAGGGAAGGCTTCTGTCAGTCCCACAGTAAATGAGGGTCTGGTTCAGACCAGGGAAGGCTTCTGTCAGTCCCACAGTAAATGAGGGCCTGGTTCAGACAGGGAAGGCTTCTGTCAGTCCCACAGTAAATGAGGGCCTGGTTCACACCAGGGAAGGCTTCTGTCAGTCCCACAGTCAATGAGGGCCTGGTTCACACCAGGGAAGGCTTCT
>JADBJO010017657.1:32500-37073 GCA_016801955.1 Conus betulinus | reverse complement strand
TGGGTGAGTCTGTGTGTCTCATCTGGTGCGAGCGGTGTGGTGTGTGTGCGCGCGTGTGTCTATGTGACTGTGTCTCTTTTGTGTGTGTATGTGCATGTGTTGTGTGCGTGTGTGGTGTGTGTGTGTGTGTGTGTACGCATGTGCGCGCGCGTTTCCGTGTGTTGTGTGTGTGTGATTTTGTGTTTATAGACAGATCGATACATACACACATAAATACATAACTACATAGATACTAGATAGATATGTGTGTATGCGTGTTTGTGCGCGTTCGTCTGTGTTGTGTGCGTGCGTGTGTGTGGTGTGCGTGCGTGCGTGTGTGTGTGTGTGTTGTGTGTGGTGTGTGTGCGTGTGTGCGTGCGTGCGTGCGTGCGTGCGTGAGTGCTTGCGTGCGTGTGGTGTGTGTGTGTGTGTGTGTGTGTGTGGTGTGTGTGTGTGTGTGTGTGTGTGTGATTTTTTTTTTTTACGTCAGTGTGCGAATGTGTAGTTTGTGCACAGCAATCTAGTGCCTGGGGGACATTAAAGACAGAAAACTTATTTCAGCCATAATTCAATGCCTTACACAGTGAGTAATGGAAACACGTAAAACAATGGACCACACCACCTACACTTCATTAGCTTTTATCTTCGTGTCTGTTTTCAAAGATGATGTCAGACGATATACGTCTCTAAAATAACAACAAGTGTTGTTCCCTCCTACACCAGTTCTCTCAGACAGAACCAAATACTTATCTGCGGACTTCTCAATAAGTTGCGGGCTTCGGATTCAGGAATCATAGTTATTGTGTTAGGATTGCGTGTACCATGTAGAATACAGCCTGTATTTTAATGATGACCAATATCTAAACCTTTCTCTCCTCATTACTGATTTTAAATACAAGACAATCTACAGTTTCTCCCATCCCTCTTTGACAAGATAGATTTTGATGTTCACCACATTGAATGGCATTTTGATCATAATTATCATTTATGAACACAATGGGTAGCATTTTGAATCAGCCGACTTGTTTGAATCAATTACATAGCATTCAATATTCAGTTCACGCACATATGTATTCCATCTACATCACAGGGTTTTTTTTCCTACTGCTTCTCCTAGAGAATCTGCATCCATGTCATATGTTGATGTCAACAGTTGATTAAACCTTAACGCCATGGAGAAGTCTTCCAACAGCAGTTGGGGGGAATCTTAGGTAAGGGGGAATCTTAGGCGTGATGGGATCTTCAGAAATTGTTGATAAATCAATGTTACAATCAGACATAAGTTTATACGTTTAATTTCTAATTAGTTGTAAATAAATAATATTTTTTGTAGCTCGTTTGGGATAATCTTTGTTCGAGTCCATCAATAGTTCTGTTGTAACTGAGTTCTTAACTGACAGGCTTCTAATCACATATTTTGATACGTCTAAGAGCCGTTGTTCTCGAAAAAGGTAACACTTCTGCAGCCTGATAACTTTTGATAGTACTCCTAAGGCCAATTTCACTGCTTTGCTATCCAAACTTTGCAGCTTCTTAAAAAGACATTTTGGAGCAGGAAAAAAAAAAAAAAAAAAAAAAAAAAAAAAAAAAAAAAACCATACTTTAAATTTGGATCGAACTAAAGAAGTAGACAAATGCAACAAATTTTTCGTGTCTTGCCCCCAAGGCTGGTGGTTGTATTATCTTTAAAAAGTTTATTCTTTTTCTTGCCTTGGCTAATAAACGTTCTATATGCTTTTTTCCAACTAAGTTTTGTTGTCAAAAAGACTCATAAAATTTAACACAATTTTGATATTTCAAGATATTATCCTCTAATTTCAAAATCGGTAATATGGAAGGATTTTCACCATTATTAAATATAATATATCCATACAATTTGCCACAAATTCCTATTTCCTTAATTTGAACAGTAATCTGGCATGCCAAACACTATCATACGCTTTTTTAACGTCAAAAAATGTAGCTAGTGTGTTTTTTTTCTTCGTGAAAATTGACGTTTGACCTGAGTAGTAAGCTTAACCAAATGATCTGTAGTGCATCTCCCTTTCCTAAAGCCAGCCTGCTGGACTGGAATCTTGTTATTCTTTTCACAATAAAAAGTGATCCGTTTGAGTAAAAATTTTTTTCCATAATTTTTCCAACATGAGAAGTAAGCGAAATTGGTCTATAGCTGTTAAACTGAAGATCTAATTTTGCCTCTTTTAGAATTGGTACAACTACTGAACTCTTCCAGATTTTAGGAATAGCGCCAATATCCCAACACTTTTGGAATAAAGAAAGTAGCAAACCTATCCAAGAAGAAGGCAAGTGACATAGCATCTGGTAAGAAACGCCATCTAGACCAACTGCTGAAATTGAAGAAGAGAAGAGAAGCTAATGCTTCTTTCAATTCTGTAATTGTAAAGGAGAATTTAAATAGTGTTCTTGAATTGGGCTAGGGTCTGAATACATATTTTTTTCTTCCTCGGTTGTTCTAAAAAAGTTTAGCCTCTGAATTCAGGCTTTGCTGTACAACTGTTACATGAAAAAGTATCTACAAAAGCCTCAGCCTTTTCTAACGCAGTTGGAAATTCCGTATCTAATTTCACAGGAAATGATTGTGTCCTGTTACATTTTTTCATTTCTTTTATTTTTTTCCCAAACCTTGTACATATCCTTTGATTCTGTAATCTCCAATTACAAAATATTTCCCAATATGTCTTTTTTTGCTAGAGCGATGATCTTTTTGCAAACATTTTTCTGTATTTTCATAGATCGAAAGTTTTCCTCAGTCTTATCTCTAATCCATGTCTTGAATGCCTTGCGCTTTGATGTCACCGCTATTTTACACTCCTCTGTCCACCAAACATTACCAATATATTTACCAATTTTCTTGTAACCACATTTTGGTATCGCCTTATCAGCTGCAAGAAGTAATATTTTCTTAAAATTTGAATAAAAATGATCAATATCTTCACTGATTATTGAATCAGGATCATGAGACTCAAAGAATTTGCTGTAATCTTCCCAATTTGCAAATTTGTAGTTATATTTGGTATGTTTTCTACTGGATCTGTCGAGTTTGAATTGAAATTTACATTGAGAGCAATGGTTATGGGAAGATGATCACTACCAAGACAATCTTCTCCTGGGGACCAGTCATAATCTACAGCTAAGTTTGGGGACACTAAAGTCAAATCAATAGCACTGGGATTATGAGTCGAGACATCAGGAATTCTTGTAATACGACCATCATTCAATAATATTAACTCCGAATCTACAACATTTTCAACAAACCTATTACATGTTACTTAGAGCTGTTTGTATCCCAGAAAGGGGCATGGGCATTAAAATCACCCCAAACTATCCATTTTTTTTCTGAGAGAAATCCGTATTTTTAAGCCAGTCTGTATTGTCCTCCTTTAGACCGGCTGGGTAATATATTGATAATATGTTATATATTGAGCACTCGTTTACTTTAACTGCAGCACCGACAGCAAAACACAACCTTTTTTATCACTTGGTACTGGCAAGGAAAAATATTTGAATATTCAAAGCCACACTTTATATATATACATGCGCATTGAACCTTTTCATTTAGTCCATTAATGGTAAAAAGTGGAGGATAATAAAAATCCTTAATATTGGGGTCGCTTAAGCCGTTTTAAACAACATTGAGAGATCTGAACGGATTGGCTAGCACGCAATAATTTCCCTGCATAACATGATTTTCGAATGATGGAAGGTTAGTGGAAATAGACCTAGCATTCCACTGTAAAATTTTGAAAGACCAATTACATTGTGTTTTCATAAGAGTTAGTCTTCAAGTTCGATATTCATTTAATCATTTTCTGAAAAACCCAAGGGGGGGAGCAAAAAGAATCCCCAAGGGGGGGAGCAAATAGAATCCACATAGAATTTAAAAAAAATAAAAAGGAAAAACACAATGAGTGTGGATGATGTTAAGACAGATACGTCTCTCATTTCGAATATCATTAAAACCCCATTCTTGCACCATCCCAAGGTTGCCACATTTCAAAATCGTTGATGGAAGTTTTGCCCCCAGCTAGGGAAGCTTCGTGGAACGTGGAGATCTGCGCAGGACCGGATCTTGCTGTTCTCCTGAGCCTCTCCCAAAAAAGGGGGGTGGATAGCTCTCCCAAGGTTCCTTGCAAGGGAAACTGGACCCTCAGCCGTTCGGATGAAGGCTGTCTCTCATGGCATTGAATCTTGTTGAAACAGATTATCATGGGAGACAAAGACAAACCCTTGGTTCCCTGGTGAGTTCAGTCAAAGGGAGCGCGTTGAACAGCTCTCGTTTGGGACGCAGTGACGGGTCACGTACAGTTGACACTCTGCTCACAATCACTTTCACCCTAGGCCTTGCCGACAGAATCTTTTTGACCTCTCGAACCAGAGACTGACTTGCTGTCTTTGGGTCTTTGGTCTTCAGATCGTTCAGGCCGCAGTGGGTGACTATGGCGTCTATGGGTCCCTTGGCTATCGTATCGGCAGCTTTAAGAGCACCCTCATAAGTCACCAACAGTGGAACATTTTGACTTGACGACATCAAATCCATAGGACACCCCTAGCCTGTTTCCATGTACACCATTTC
>JADBJO010017657.1:20000-27500 GCA_016801955.1 Conus betulinus | reverse complement strand
GGGTGTTTATTGGATCCATTTTTGAACCCTTGTAAAGAGAATACCACGGAATTATAGACTGAGGTATATCCCAATGACGAGTCTGACCAGCAGATGAAAGGCCTCAGAGCACGCGCAAAATGAATGGTTCTGTCTTCAGGATGGGTTAGAGGGATTCCTCCACATACTTACCTACTTTTCTTTTTTTTGTGTGTCTTCTCCCTCCCCCCCCCCCCCCCCCCCCCCCCACCCCTATCTACATTTTATCTACTTTTCTTCTTTTTTTTGTCTTCTCCCCCCCCCCCCCCCCCCCTCCTCTTTTTATTGTTGTTATTTTTACCAAAACATGACTGTAATAACGAAAGAATTGTTAGTCTGCACAAGCTTTCCTCCACTACTGAATTGCTACACACACACACACACACACACATGTATCTCTCTCTCTCTCTCTCTCTCTCTCTCTCTCTATATATATATATATATATATATAATTATAAACAAAGCTTGCTCTTATGTCTCAGATTGTAGAAATAGGGGGGGGGGGGGGGGGGGGGGAGGGTGAAAAGCCTTCATATCTGCAGTGGTAGATGATTCTGCCTAACTGACAGTATGTGCTTGAGTGGGTGAATGGGGAATGATAAATGCTTCTCAAAATGACCTTCAGCAAGCTTATAGTCTCCGAAGCGGGGAGACCATCTCCAATGGGGAGGAAGCTCACTAACATATAACTCCTGGTCAGATACCGATATTTTGAAACCTGATGTTTTCTCCTCAGTGACCGCGGAAAGTGGTAATTTGACTCCTCTGCCTTTTCGGTTTTAAGAAGAATGCCATACCAGAAAAGGCTGGTGTGCAATACCGTAGTATGCTTGTTGAGTTTTCAAAAAACTAACCAAAGGTGCCACCTAAGAAGCTAGTGAAAATCATGAAAGAGCAAAACAAGCTACATTTTCTTGTGAAAAGTAGAAAACATAAAAAGATAACCTCTTAAGACACAAGTGCTGAGGGCCAGTTCTTGGAATGAATCCGCAAGAACTGGCCCTCAGCACTTGTGTCTTAAGAGGTTATCTTTTTATATTTTCTACTTTTCACAAGAAAATGTAGTTTGTTTTGCTCTTTAGGTCCGAGACTCTGAAGCGGCCCCGATCCTGGGAGGGCACCAGTCCCAGGGAAGTGACAGGGAAGGATAAAGTCAGGAAGAGAAACTCGGGACAGGATTACCGTAACTCTCCCCCTTCAGGTGTCAAATCTGACAAAAAAGGTAACATGGGTGGGGGGTGGGGGGGGGGATGGGGGGAACAATGTAATCGTTGGGACTGACCCGGCTTTTCGACCATGCTGACGTTTTTTTTGGACTATGGCTTGGAATGGTATATATCGGTATATGTTTGGTCACTGTAAAAAAAACATTTGTACTCATAACAAATACTTCATTTCTCATGGATAAAATACGCATATGCTCAATTAATGTCAGAGGTTTGAAAAATAAATTCAAAAGAAATTCAGTATTTCACTATCTAAAAGGTCAGAAATTTCATATGGTATGTCTCCAAGAGGCACACATAACAACTACTGAATTATGGGAAAATGGGAAAAACAACGGGGAGCGGGGGGGGGGGGGGGGGGGGGGGGGGGGGGGGGGGGGGGGGGGGGGGGGGGGGCGGGATTTTACAATGAAGGAACAAATAGAAGTCAAGGAGAAGTTATTTGTATAGCTAAACATTTCGATGGAGAAGCCAAATTAGAAACTGTATGTAACAGGATTCTAGTAGTATCAGTTAACCATAGTGAATATATTTTCAAAATAGGAAATATATATGCCTCTAATAACTCGAAAGAAAGTATGTCGTTCATGAAAAATTTACAATAAACCTTAAATGAATTTAGTGAAAGCAGTCTTCTTCTAGTTGATGATTTTAACTGTGTTCTTGACAATGATCTGGACATTATATCAGGTCATACCCATGCTGATTCAGAAGTAGACTATTTAATCATACTGTTGCTACTCTACAACTCACAGACATGTGGATAGCATCTCACAAAAGCAAAAAAAAAAGACTTTACATGGTCTCGAGTAAATCCCTTTGTCGCCCGTCGTTTAGACTACTGTTTTCAAGTTGATGGGATGCTTCAATTCAGTGTTTCGTGTGAACACACCAATTTTCCTCATTCGGATCACAAAGCGATAACATTAGAACTTAGCAGCAATGATTTTATTCGTGGACCTAGCTATTGGAAATTCAATAATAGCTACTTAAAGGAGCCAGTATTTGTGCAGAAAATGAATGATTTATTAGACAGGGAACTTAAAAGAATTTCAGACAACGCATCATATATGTATACATGGGAATTATGCAAAATTAAAATTAGAGATTTTGTAGTGAATATGGTAAAATACTAGCCATAAAAAGAAAAAAAAATGTTGTAAAGAAATTAGAATTTGATTTTTGGAAGTTGAAAAATGAATGATTCATAATCTAACTAGTAAAGATAACCAAGAACAATATCTGATATTAAAACAAAAGTTACAGTTACCACAAGCACAAAAAGCAAAAGGTGCACAGGTAAGGTCACAAAATTAAGTGGATCGAAGAGGGTGAACGCAACACTAATATTTTTTGCAATTTAGAAAAAGCAAGGGGAAAGAAGAAAAAATCATCACAAGGTTGTGTAAAGATACGGGGGAAGTAATCAAAGATCAACGACAGATCCTAGAAGAACAGGTAACATTCTATGAAAACGTGTATACTCAGCCTGTAGAAGTAAACAATGTTTGTGGATAAGAAAATGATGTTGCTAGTTGTGGAGGCATGGTCACTACTAAGGAAACAACAACACACAACAACAACAACAACAACAAAACATAAAAAAGATGAAAAATAGATCAGCGCCAGGGAGCGATGGAATAACTGTTGAGTGTTTCATTTTTTAAAAATAAAATAAAAAGTAGTCTTAACAAACTCGTTTGTGGAATCTTTTCGTAAAGGAGAATTAGCATATACTCAAAAACAAGGCATAATAGCATTGTTACATAAAGAGAAAGAACTTGAACGAGACAAATTAACCAATTGGAGACCAATAACTCTGACAAACACTGATTATAAGATTCTGGCCAAAGTACTGGCAGGAAGACTTGGAAAGGTTATCCACAAATTTATTAAAACGCCCAAGTAGGCTATATCAAAGGCAGAAACATTGCAACAATTATCCGATCAATAGATGATGCAATCAGTTATCTTAACCAAACAAATAAAACAGGTTACTTGCTGGTAGTTGATTTTTCAAAAGCCTTTGACTCAGTGTCCAAAGATTTTCTGTTGCATGCCTTTGAAGTTTTTGGTTTCGGAACTGAATTTAGAAAATGGGTTGCCATACTGACAAAGGACACCATTAGTTTAATAATCAAGGATGATGGCTATCTGAACCTTTTAAATTTTCTTGTGGAATTAGACAAGGATGTCCCTTTTCTCTGCCAGCCTTTGTTCTGGCAGTGGAATTGTTAGCAATTAAAGTCAGAAATAGCTCCATATCTGGCATTGATGTCTCAACCACTGTTTCAGAGAATAATATTCCTTTGAAAATCAAATAAATGGCGGATGATATAACCCTATTTCTCAGAGATAAAGGAGACGTTGATAAATCTTTAGAAATCTTAGAACATTTCAAAGTTTTTTTGGTTTAAAGTTAAACATACAGAAAACGAAATCCTTACCTATGGGAAGGCAAATAAGAGAACCACAGCTTCCTTTCAACACAGTAGATAAAATAAAGATATTAGGCATTTATTTCCAACGTGATAGGATGGCTAGGAACATTGAAGATAATTGGAGTAATAGGATGTTTCCAGTGAATAAATTGATCACAGAATGGAATAAACAGGATATTAGTATCCAAGGTAAGACTGTTGTAATAAAAACACTTTTACTTAGTTTCGTTATGTTATGCAATCCATAGGACTTCCAGATTGTATGCTAAACAAAATTAAATCAACTCTTTACAAATTCCTATGGAAGAAAAGATTAAACAATAGAAAAGCATTCGAACAAGTTGAAAGGAAAACAATGGAAGCAAATTTGGAGGAAGGAGGACTAATATGATTAATATGAGTAATTTTCAAAACTGTTTATTTACAATGGGCGGGGAAACTCTTTAAAGCCATCGAACAAGAAAAATGGTCATTAATACCCAGATGGCATTTACAAACACCTCGCAAAGAATGATGCTTTTTGTATAAATTGCAGAGCCAAAGACCTGAAGGATTGTAGTTTAATCAGTAATGAATTCTGGAAAGAAGTATCAGCAGTCTATCTAAACCACAAAATATTGATACGACTTGATGACATCGACAAAGTAGTAATTCCACAGTCAATACCTTTTCCACAATAATCTAATTTGGCATAAAAATCAGGTATTATATTTAAAAAACTGGGCAACTAATGGCATTGTGCAAATTAAGGATATAACTCATGAAAGAGAAAATAGACTGCTGACTTTAGAAGAAATACAGGAAATGGTTGGACAGAACAGAGCCCTTGCATTGTTTCAGTGCAATGCTTTGATTTACTCCATACCTGCGCAATGGATCCAGTGGATCCAGTCAGGAGAAAGAGGATCTGGGATGCTCCCTTGTTTTGCCAGTCGGTTCAATGCAAAGCCTAAACAAATAAGGAGACTAATTATACCACATAACGAAAGTCAAACACCTACTGCGAGTGCCTTCTGGAACAGAAAATTTGGAATTGACTTAGACAAATCCACGTGGTGTCGAGCTACAGACGTTACAAAAGAGGTAAGACTTAGAGTACTCCACTGGAAAATATTACACAATATATATCCTACTAATATCATGCTTAGTAAAATAAAAGTAAAAGACTCAAACAAATGCGCGTACTGTCCTGACACAACTGATTTAATTGAACACTTCTTCTGCGAGTGTCCAGGCGTTTATAACTTTTGAAGATTTATTGAGCAAAAAAATTTATTTAGAAACACATGCCCATATTAAACTATCCAAACACAGATATATTAATTGGTATTACTAAATACATTGCTTCGAAGGCAAATTATAAGTGTATCAATTCATCATATCACTGAGTAAAATGTGTATCAGTATTTGCAAAAAGACGAATTCGGGTATCCCTCTGCAACTCATTTTTGAGAAAGAATATAATGTCCGAAGGGGTTTAAAAGAAAAATTTCCCGAAGTATGTGAGAGTGTGTAAATATCGAAAGAACTGTGAGTTGCTATGTACACACATTATTTATTTGATTATTTTTTTTTAGAAGGAGGAGGGGAGAGAGAGGGGAGGGGGAAGTTATATTATCCGTGCGTTAGGCGTTAGAGGGAGGGAGGGGTGGGGTGGGGTTGCGGGGAGAGTTGAGGGGAGGGGAGGGGGGGGGAGACCGGAGAGCTGTGTGGATTTGTATGTGTGTGTGGGGGGAGGGGGGGGGGGTTTGTATGCCTGTTGTCCCGCTTCTTGGCTTTCCTCATGTCTGCCTTGTGGACCTCTTCTTTTCGCTATAAGGTAGGCTTCATCGGGGGAACAGCTAATTGGTGAGACGACATGTAACAAACCTCTAAATTCATTCAAAAGACGCCGTTTCCGTCGTATGTCTATCTGTCTGCCTGACGGCCTGTCTGACTTTCTACCTGTCTGTATTTCTCTCTCTCTCTCTCTCTCTCTCTCTCTCTCTCTCTCTCTCTCTCTCTCTCTCTCTCTCTCTCTCTCGTTCGCTCACTATTTCTCTCTCGCTCCCTCCATCGCTCTCGCTCCATCTCTCTCCCTCCCTCATCCCCCTTCTCTTTCGCCGTGTCTCTCGCTCTCTCCTTGTGTGTGTGTGTGTGTGTGTGTGTGTGTGTGTATGGAGTGTTTTTTTTATTGGGGGGGGGGGGGGGGGGTGAGTGAGTGGGGATGGGTAGGGGTGATGGGTGTATAGGTGGGTGGGTGGGTGGTGGTGGTATTGATGGTAGTGTGACGTGAGGAGCGCTCACGTACATGGGTAGAAGGATGGAAAAGGAGACGGGCAATTGGGACAAGGATTTCCTTTCAGGTGGGTACATACGGAAGTGATTGCTTACACATAAAATTATTATACTTTGGTACTGAGCCTTAATATGTAACTATCATTGTTGACATATTTAAGAGAGAGGAGAGGGTGGGTGGTGTGGAGTGAGAGAGAGAGAGAGAGAGAGAGAGAGAGAGAGAGAGAGAGAGAGAGAGAGAGTGTGTGTGTGTGTGTGTGTGTGTGACACAAAATGACAAACTGAAAAATGATTAAGCCTTTCTTTTTATCTATGTTGATTTCTTTGTACAAGCAACACATAATCAGAGTGAATGTGCCAGCACACTACATATTAGAACATCAACAAACCTAGACACTTTGTATCAAACGCCAAACACACTAAAATCAGCAAAAATATGTCCATTTATGAGAGAACATACAGACTATGCATGGTGTGAAGAGAGACTGGTTGGAGGGGAAAAAAAAAAAAAAAAGAAAGAAAATCACCTAGTAGAGGATTTTTTTTCACTTTTTTTTCCAGATGAAGAGGACAGTGTGAAGCACCAAAAAATGAAGAGGTGGATTTTTTGGCCTTAGGAAAAAAAAAGAAAAAAAAAAAAAAAAGAAGAAAAAAAAATCACCGCCATAGGTGCTCCATTGATCCGATAACTGATGCCACAGAAAAACAGATGTATGTATATATTATAGTCAGATTATGTGTCGCAAGCTTGGATGACACTCTCCATACGGCCAGTCTACAGATCCTATCCACCGTCAGAGACACGTACCGAATTTTGGCAGAGGAACAGAAACAAAAAGTTCAAAGACTTATATACACTACCTACCAGACCTCAACATTCTTAGCATTTGAGGAACTGTGCCGTCTACAAAAAAAAAAAAAAAACACACAAGCTACAAACGGTTCCTGTCCATTAAAAAGAGGGGAAAAAATTGAACACCTTTGTCCATCTGTTAAAACTGGAAACCATGTGTCCCCTATGAAGAGCTCCAGGAATAGACGATTTAAACGTTCAACAAAAGAAACATTCACACGCACTATACCCAGACACATGAGCATTTGGTGGTGAATCTGTCACATGTGAACTTATCTACAGACCAGGAACAAGTGTTATCATATGGCCCCAAGTTCTGTCCCACACCCCGTTCATTAGATATGGACCAACTGAACAGGGATGTAAAAGAAGGCTGCAGAAAACTCCGTCTCAAAGAACTTTATTTTGAACCAGATGAAGAGCCAACAGTGGCCCCTGTATTTTGTAAACCTACAGGCTACCAACCCCTGGAGGGGAGGGACACTGGACTGGATACATATTGCCATATCCTCCAGAATTTTACAGAAAAGTACAAATGTTACAAGAAACCACGAGACAACTGAAACTTGCTGAAAGAAAAGCCCTTTAAGTCTCTACGAGAGATGGTCGTCTCCAGAACTATACGAATCAGCACTGCAGACAAGGGTGGAACCATAGTGATACAGGACATTGGTGACTACATTAA
>JADBJO010017657.1:12500-15000 GCA_016801955.1 Conus betulinus | reverse complement strand
TTGCTTTCCTCATCTCATGTTTTGATAAACGCTCCTGTCTGTTCTATCATTTTTTCATGTAGCATTGTGGTTTGGCGAAAGGCATATTTTTAGTGGACTGTTTGAAGTTGATTTTATCCATTTTATCCATCCCCACTCCTCCTCTCCAAGTATGTTGGGCGCGGTATCTGCTGAAGACTATACGGCATGATTTATTCTGTCTGAGACCTGGACAGAACGTTTGCGAGATCGCTTGCTTGCGCTCATGAAGACTCAACGGTGAATATGTATCCTCACAGGAACAGAGCCCTCCTGTCAAAGAATTCCTGTAATTCCCAGTCTGAAGTTGGGTTAGAATTTGTGGTCTGTGTAGTAAATTAATGGCCTGCTTTGAGGTATTTTGAAGGCATGGGAATTGTCTAATAGGCTTAACATATTCTTTTATTTTTTCAACCAAAATGTTGCTACCATGTGGAAGAGGTAAGTGGCAGTCTGTTCGTTCTTTCTTTTCTTGTTTTGAATAATATTATTTGTCCTGACTGAAGAAGACCCCATAGGTCGAAACGCCTTGTTTTGTTTGTAATGTGTTTGTTCCTTCATTGGGCGGTGCAGTTATTCTGCTTTTGTTGTTGTTTCAATTTCCCCTAATAGTCACCTCACATGCTCCAGAAAGCCAATTTCTCTTGGAATCCTTCTTGAACGTCTAACCATCAGACCTGCAGTTTGGAGTGTGTTGAACACTCCCATCAAGTAACCAAGATGATGAAGCCGGTTAGTGTCTCTCACTGAATATATTTAAAACATTGGTCAGTGTGGCAGATGGTGCCGCCACTCCAAACTGTATTTACATCCATTGTTGTAACTCTAATGGCGTTTGAAAAGCTGTTTCACCTTTGTACCTGTCAATATCCTTTGGCCAAACCGATGTTTTCCATTGCTCTGTTCAATAAACAAAATAAATCATCAACATCAGATATTGGTTCAGTATCAAAGATGATAACTGTGTATATTCCTTCAAACACAGTCTGCTATTTTGCCGAATGTACATTGAGGCCTAAAGACACCAAATCTCCAAATCAGGGCGTATCTTTAATGCCAGAATTCCTTGCTGTTTTGAGGACCAACGTGGCACATATCACGGTTTTGGTCCTGAAAATACAAAGATTTCATAGAAATCAGTGCCTTTGGCTAAATCAGGGCCGTAAATTGATGACAGCGTCTTCAAACTGCGCCCACCATTAGTTAAGGGCAAAGCTATATGGCCACAGTGCCCCACGTAACTGGTATTGTCCAGGTGTGTGGTGTGCTTGCTCATCTGTAACGTAAATGATGATGCGATTTCACAGCGAAGAGTGTTGAATAATGGGACAGTAAGAGTAAAGACAGGAATGGTTATTTGACAGCGCCTTTTCTTTCTAAAGAAAGTGATGTGTTTAAGGGGCAGTTTTTTCTGTCTAATCTTTTATACCACCTCAGTGACATTGTCCCCCACGCTGTTCATCCCAGCTCCCACTGACAGTCACAGTCTGGTTTGTGCCATCACAGCTCTGGCAGTGAGCGATCAATGTCAAATCATCAGGAGACAGCCATTACAGATGGCACTACACTGCTGCTGAATCACTTTGGTGGTGTTCAGTGGAGTCTGTTCTGATCCAATATGTGCAGGACGCCACCTGCTAAGCTCCCTACTGATGACAAATATGAGTCCTGTAGCTTGAGTGGGTGACACTCTCCCTCCAGAGGACGCCATCGTGTCAGCCTAACAATAGTGCCTATGAACTTTGCCTATGCTGATGACACACAATCGCTGAGAGCAAAGATATGTAAAGGTAATCCAAACTGAAGTTATCACGAGAGCAGGGCTTGAATGGCCACGGAATTTGAGACTTTGTAATGCTGAATGATGAGAAGCTAGATCATGACAGTGACGCTGTAGAGTTCCATTCCTGTCAGAATCTACATGACAGAGCTGTGTTGTACGCATCCTTTCATAATATATCCCTGCATCAACCAGGCCCGAGAGATACAGACATCTGCAGAGATGCTCAGGCAATGTGAGCAACACTCTCAGAACTGCATCCATTACATGAATGAAATTTGACAGTGTGCTTGAACTCTTCCCATGAGGGCCGGTGCCAAACTCAACTGTTGGCAATAGCCAGTCAGGGCAGAATAATCCCACTGACGAATGGCTGTGTGATGGGAATCAAACTCACGACCTCTCAGCCTGTGGTCCACAGTACTCACCAGTTCCATGTGGGCTGGCCTGGTCACCCTCACATCATCATCCTCATCGATCAGCATAAAAGAAAAAAAAAATCCCAAAGTCTGTGAACCTCCTTTCCCTTCTTTCGATATGATGTCAGTTGTGGTTTCCTCTATACGTCTGAACTCCTGACGAGTTTGTGTCATTGGTGTTGACAAGTTCGTAGAGCCTGTTGCTAGCGTATGTTCATTGGAGGAGTATGATCAATCACATCGCCTGCATGACTGATTGTCGTCAATGGGGGATGTGATAATA
>JADBJO010017656.1:0-37074 GCA_016801955.1 Conus betulinus | reverse complement strand
TAGTTTACTACCTTCTTGTTGGCTTCTACTGTGATTTTTAAGTTGTGGCTTTGGAAAGATTTTGCAAAGTTCTTTTTTCTTATTTTCAATGGTTTTTGGTTTATTGTTTAGCGCGGCGAGGCCATCGTCTCTGTACAAGCCAACCTGTTTACCAAGTGTTTTCTGTATATTGGATAACATAAATAGTCCAACTAGTTCACATGTTTCGGCACCATCATATGAACCCATTGTGACATCAAATGTGGAATTATTGCTGGTTTTTTTGTCCAAGTATCATTACTGCTGTGGAGTAGAGTTTTTTTAGTGTGGAAGATGATTTCCATCTCAGCCTCTGTTATGTTTGTATATTTGTTAGCAAATTTTTAAAGCTTTGGTAAGCAATTCCTCATATGGATGGATAAAAATCCATTGAATTCAAAAGTTGAGATCATAAAACAATTGCAGGCACAAATGGAAATTCTTGTCAACACACCATTCCTTAACACACCCTCCCTGAACGCACCCCCTAAAAATCAAAATTGTAAAAAGATACAGGCCGCGTGAAAACACATGCAGAACTCACGCTTACACACACACAATATATATAACACCGGTAGCGTGCCCAAAATGAACACCCTGAAGAGAGCAGAGAGCTGGAAACAGCTTGTTGGTGTTTTTTTTAATCTCTTTTTTAATCACATTTTTAAACTTATATATATTATATATATATATATATATATATGTGTGTGTGTGTGTGTGTGTGTGTGAGTGTGTGTGTGTGTGTGTGTGTGTGTGTGTGTGTGTGGCAGTGTTTGTGTTGTGTGTACATTGTAAGATGGTGGTGGTGGTGTTTGTTCTGTGTATATGGTTTTGATCTGATAGTCCGGGTGGTGATGTGTGTTTGTTTGTTTTTTATAAACAAGATGAAAGGTGGGGAGGAGGCTGCATCTCTTACTTATATCAGAGTGTTGTCAACCACAGATTATGACTTCATATTGTTCATTATCTTGGCCTTTGTGTCCTTAATTGCTAATGCATGCAATACAATTTAGGCACTTCATTACTATTAGTTCAAATGATCAGTGCAAACTATAACTTTCAATAGTGTTTTGCTGTAAAATAATATAGTTTTTGATATATAGTTGTGGTATTTTGTTATGTAACATAGTAGTTAGGCATTTTATGCTCTGCAAAGAGACACAGACACCACGACACAGACATATATATATCTATTTCAGTTAGTTTCCGAATAAAAACTTTTTTGTGCTGTTGTTGTCAGATTTTACAGTTTTCACTTTCCAAATTTTGGAGCAACATACTAATGGCTAGATGCTGAATAAATTACCAAGGACAAAGATACTTTTTTTTGTATGATAACCTCATATATGTGCCAAACATATATGAATAATGAAAGGCAAACAACTATTCATATCAGACTCAAAAAAAAAAAAAATGCATGCTTCACACAAACATTCCTCATAGCCCTTTAACTGGCCAGCCTTGACAAAATCAGACCAGCATACACGGATTCATCGGACAGCAAAAAACTTTCAGTAGGCACTGACCCATGTGCTGGCATAGTGTATGTCAGACATCTCTTGAATGCTTAACACGGAGCCTGGCCCCATCCCAACTCTTTACTTCTTCATTTGTTTTTGAAAATATTCATTCACAGTATCTTTACATTGTGGTGTTATGGCCTAGCAAATCAGTGTTGCATATATGTATTAGTCCACAAGTGTGGTCTAGTCTGCCAGCCGTGGCGTCTCCTTGATGAAACTGAAAACTGTGTAGGGTTGTTTTGACTTCTACTTGATAAAGCAATGCTTTCCCATGTGAAAGAGGTCATGATGAACAGCTGATATCTGATGAGCTGAACTTCAACCCCATTTTATAGTCTCTCAGCGGTAAGTGAAAATTTTCTTATTCTAAAATATTCATTTCAGGCATATTCCCAAACAGACACCAAAAATACACCATATGATGTCAAAAGAACTATGAAGATGCACGTTACCTCATGATGCACATTTAGAAATCTATCAGTGTACACAGTATTTATGAATGTATTGATGCATATAGTATTTATGAATGTATTGGTGCATACAGTATTTATGAATGTATCAGTACATATAGTATAAGGAACAAAAAGTTAAAAAAAAGAAAAAAAACAATGCATTTCAAAAACACTGTGAGAGAAGTAGATTTTATGCATTTGTGTGAGAACTATTGACTTTTAATTGTCCCTTGCAGGTTCAAAACTAATCGTACTTACCTTCGGCATTCCACAACTCAAATTTAGATCTCTTTCTCATCTGATCCTGAAAAAAAGTGACAAATTTAACACACATTTTTTTTCAGTAGCAATTAATGGGTTTAAGATATGATCATAGCGCTGCTAAAACACTCACTGTACACCCTTTGTGTCATTGGAGTCGAAAGAGTTGATGATTTCAGTGTAGTAATCAGAGACACAATCTGCAGGCTGTTGCGAGTCACGTCCACCAAGTCATAAACTGAAACAAACACCACTTCTGCTTTTCAGATTATGTGCCAAAGGCAAGAGTATTGGTACCTAACATTGCAAGACAGTGAAAAACTGCCAAGGAAGCAGTCCTTTTGTCCTGTTTACTGCACTGTGAAGGCATATATATACTGAAAGTAGCCAGAACATATTCAACTGGAGAATGTAATGAAATATCAGGTTGGCGGTTCTTTTTGTTCATGTTTGTCTTGTCTTCTGAGCCTCCAAAGCGGCACTATTCTTACGGTGCTCATTCTAGCTATCCCATAAACAGCTACGCCTAACATGTCCTGCTGTAGCTCAGTCACAGGCAGTCCATGGGGAGCAATCAATCATATCAGCGCATCATTGGGCAACCCACTGGAGGAGACACTGCACTGCTGCTGAGTGATCTCAGATGGTGTTTAGTGGTGCCCGTTCTGACATATACAGGATACTGATGGTATCAATGACGATAAAGACAACAAAGATCATCTTACAAAGTTCCATTCTGGTCTGAGACTTCATGACAGGGCTGTACCCTACATCTCTTTGCATAACATTTCCTTGTGTCTACCATGCCAAGGAGGCAGATACGTGTTGGTGAGGAAACTGCAACAACACTCTAAGAGAAATATCCCTCTATTTGATGGGAAACTAGACTTGTGTGGTTCTTATTTCCGCCCACAGCAGTCTGGGAATAGGAGCTGTCCACAGCTGACAATAAAACAAATAAATGTCTTTGATGATGAAACTACAGCCTTCAAGTTAATTAACAACACTACCCAATACACTATGGCGGCAAGAATAGTTTTATTCTTTATTGTTCACTGCCCAGCTGACTACACAGAACCATATCAAGATTGAAAAAAAACACCCTGTAAACAAAACCATACAAATGAAAAGCATCCCACCAAACCACAATCAACTTAGAAAATCTATCATCTTCATCACCACCAACATCATGGCAGCTGGCACCACCACCATCACTGTCATTTAAACTAACCACAGCAGACTATCTTTCTCTGGGCAAACTCACAGGAAGAGCTCATTGGGTGAAAAACTGATCAGCTGCCAGCACCAGGTTATCCCAGGCCTCCAGCAACTGGTTCGGGTCGTACCACAGCTGGAAATGCACCATCGCATTTGATTTTTTTTCTTGCAGAATATTGCGTCATTTAAAATATCTCCACTGCTCATGCATACATTCGGCCTCTACATTTTATAAATGTATATTCGGCCTCTACATTTTAAATCTTCATATCAAATCATATCAAACAGATCAATAATTGAAAGAAAGAAAGTGCTCCCCTCTCCTGTCTGCCGTCATAAGTCTCATAAGTTTTAACTGTGTTAACAAATGTTTGGGTTTTACAATTCATTTGATTTTGACGTTAAAATGAAGACTGATTTAAAATTGTGTATATAATGCCAGAATATTCAACTTGATGAAGGCGGGTAGATTTGAAAGAAGAAGAAGAAGAAATGAAGTCAGCTGGTCACCATTTTACTTGA
The DNA here is from genome assembly GCA_016801955.1 of Conus betulinus. Classification (NCBI taxonomy): domain Eukaryota; kingdom Metazoa; phylum Mollusca; class Gastropoda; order Neogastropoda; family Conidae; genus Conus; species Conus betulinus. The sequence continues at coordinate 33,080 of JADBJO010017656.1, read as the reverse complement.
AAAGGTTACATGAAAATCTAATATGCCAAACAGCAGTGTTTTGCTGTTATTTCTCCGAGTCGTTCACCAATGATTATTGCAGCTTAATATGACAATGATTATGTAATGTTTCTCAAAACTCTCACCCTCCTCCCCTTTTCCTCTCCAGTGACCAAAGCCTTGCTGATCCAACTCTTTCTATTTCATTATACAAACTATTTCAACTCCTCTCAATCAACTAGGAAGACTCAGGCATGGCCCAATCATGTGTTGGCACTATTTTTGGGTGATGGTACCGTGTGTGTTCATTGAGAATAGGCACAGAACGCAGCGAGTAACTTTGTGAATGGAAACTGACCGACTTTCACAATGGCGGCTTTCGTCGTCTGCTACAAACGATGAAGAGATGATCGACTACTCGCAAGAGGAGTTAGATCAAATTATTGTAGAAGTAGAGACGTTTGAAAGAAAGATGGAGAATGAAGGTGATATAGAAGTAGGTAGTGGTGTTGAAGAAGACAGTGAAGTGCAAAAGCGACCCGGAATACAATGTTCCACGCAGCGCTTCAGACAAAATGGCGGCCCGCGACACATGGCACGGCAGGGGTGCATCAGTTTCAGGAACCCACTGGGCCGGCTCACTCGTTACCTGACACTGCTACACCACTTGATTTTTTCGTTTTGTTTGTTCCTCTGTGTTTTTTAAGACTGCTGCCGATGATACAAAACAGGTATGCAAGACAAAAACAAGCTGCAAAGGGCGCACCTGACCCTCTTTTGTAGTACTGTGTGTGACATGTGACAAGTTTTGTATGACATTGGTGGGACAACCAGTGAGACCTGTACTGCCAGGCAGCAGATGGATCGCGTCAGGTAGGCCTCAGATTTCATCTTACACTAACAACAACTTGCATCAGCATGGTGATTGCGCATGCTTGCATGCTGTAAACTTTATTGTCATCATAAAACGTCACGTGTCTGGTGACAATTTGGTGACAGTGACACGACCTGTATTTCTAGGACAGACGAAATATAGTTCAAGTGAAGTGCATGCTCTTATGAAACTGTCTGCCAATTTTCTTTCTCCTACAGGTTCACATACATTCCCTATAAGTTAATAATCACACATACCCATTTTTAGGCTGAAACCAAGTGATGACATGTTTTGCAGCAAGAACATGTTTGGATTTGGGGGGGGGGGGGGGGGGGGAGCCAAGTAGCATCATTAGATGAAAATCATAAAGTTGAACTTAACCACAACAAAAGCAGAAAGACATTCCTCCATTAACAAATTCAATTACAGCAGCAATGCCACATTCAAATTAGTGAAATAGATTGCAATCTTAACCTCACATCATTTTGACACATTTACTGACAAACTGATGTGAAGAATGACTGACTACCAATGCTTGGGGAAGAATATCAAAAATATATGTTTTTTGAATCTTTTTTTTCAAACAGGTCAGTTCAAATGAGCTAGCAAAGTCAGTCTGAAAGCACGTGCAAGCCAACCTGTCAGAAGATTTATCAACTGGGTCAGCAACCTTGTTAGGACCATTTGCTAAATGGGTGCTCCTGCATACTATTCCAGATCAGTTATGAATAAATCTGAATATACCTCATAAGATATATATCAGAGAATTTTAAAAATCAAATGTGAAAATTTGAACCCTCAATGCAGTTGTATCAAAAAAACTATACTCTTTTTAAAACTTTCTCTTTTTTTTTAAACAAGAATTTGAGAACAGTTATGATTCAAATGCAGTATTGCAATCTCTACAGTAATCCAAGAATTGAAGAAGAATCACACCAAACTGAAAGCATTCTTTTTTTCTTTTAAGGTGCAAGTCACATCAAATTGAAATGCTTTTTTTTTCTACATGCAAACAGCCTGATTATGATGAAACCTTAAATTCTAAAACCATGACACTTAATCATCAATTAAAAAAAAGTCACATTAAAAAACTTTCGAAGGTGTGATGTAAACATGCATTCACAAAATCTGAATGTTACTGAAAATAACAACAAAACATTTAAGTAGTCTATCTCCAAAATACAAACAAAACTAGAAGTTTGAAAGATGAATGAAAAAACAGCCAACAACAACAAAAATCTAAATCACAGTTAAAATCCATGATATTAAATCTGTTTTCAGAATAGATTAATTCGAAATTGGAGACTGAAGAAAAAGCAAATTACACACACACACACACACACACACACACACACACACACACACACACACACACACACACACCCACACACACACACACACACACACACACACAGAGGATTGTAAACTTGGAGAAAATTTGCAAAACAATGTCATGTCTGACACAAAGTGGAAACATGCACATTCTGACATATCATATTAATCAAAGTTAAACAGAGTTATCAGCGTTTCAGAACACATGAAAATCAAAGCACATACAAAAAGGAAAGATGGAGATGTGCAGGGGGTGATAATGCAAAGACAAGCAATAGTGAGGGAAAAAAAAAAAAGAAACTAAAAAAACAAACAAACCAAAAAACGCCCACACATTTGTTAACAACAAACTTTTCTTTCTCACAAGGAAAAGCGCATGCATAACTGAAAGGAGACTACTAAAGCAGGACATACCCCACACAAATGGAAAACACAAACGAAAAAAAAATCAACACGCATTACGATTGTGAGTGGCGTTACGCACATGGCACGGCATACCAGCTGACAGCATTAGTTTCGACCCACTGTGAGCCGAGGGGCAAGTCACTGCTTTCATCTCAGGCAAGTGATTGGCACTAATTCCCCTCTTTCCGACCTTCTCCTCTCCCCCACCTGCCTACCTCTCCCCTCTTTGCCTTAAGAAAGGTTTTAGGTTTAGCAGTCATCTCTTCTTTCTATTCAATTGCTTTTTTTTACTCTGAGCAACAAACATTTAAAAACCCTTAAATCAAATCAGCAGTAATGCGTAAGTAGCAAAGATAATGATGCAATGATAACAATAATAATAATTATACTAATGGACATGATAACAAAAAAGAAAAAAAACAAAACAAAAAATGAACATGATAAAAAAAAGTTGTGTTCACTTGTGATTTTCTTTTGCTGTCCTTCTTCCTTGTTACTGTTGTTATCACCTTTATCACTTGCTAATATACTAAAGTTGAGTACATTTTGAACAGTTACGTTTTGCTCTCCTGTACCTAGCACTAATGTTACATTTCACTGAGGAATAAATAAAGTGCAAAAGCAGCTGATTTCAAATGGATTACAAAAAACAATTATCACTTCTTCAAGACAAAACCATTCTTTAGAGACAGTCTCTTCAAACTCAGTTTTACTTTTTAGACACACTTTCTTTTTTCCTAAATGTGCTCCAGGTTTGTGAAATATTGATTCGCCTGCTATTGATAAATGTTCCTGAAAACTAGAAAAATACGACCAGCAAAAGTGAAACAAAGTCATCATGCTTATAATGTTGAAGAAGTGGTAAAGAAAAAAAAAAAAACTCACACACTACTAACAGAAATAATAAATTAGTACAGAGCACAATTAAACATACGTAGCTCTTGGGAGAATACAGTCGAACTTTGTCAGGCTTTTTCTTTAAAAAAAAAAAAAGAAAAAAAAAAGTCAAAGCTCCAGCTTCCCTCCGCACCAAATTGTGAGCTGAACTTGACAGACTTTTTTCCCCCCCCAAACTAAAGAGTTAAACCTCCAACTTCCTCCTCCCCCCCAATCGTGAGTTCGTAGAGTAATTCGCCCCCCTACTTCTGATCGATAGCGTGGAATTACTACCACTTTTATAACAAATTATTTTTTTAAACATCTTATGAGAAGTGAGAAATACACAGACAAAAATCAGGTCGCTTTGGTCTCTCTCTTTATCATATACCTTGCACAACCTCCTGACATCACCATGCGACCTCATGGGAATCGCCATTAGCATCAACAGCAACTTGATTACGTCAATTAGTGTACGACTGTTTTTTCCCAACAGCGCAAAATGAAACCACGACACAGAGCTACCACCGAAATTCCTCCGCACGCTTACAGCATTAACGTTATACTTCGTCTGCGGCCGTCGGGTGATAAGCACAGTGTCAAAATCTTCATGGCCTGTCTTGCAGTGATACACACTTGACTAGAAAAAACACACACAGGAAAAACACAGAACACTGGATGAACAGGAAGAGGCTTGGGAAAAAATAACAGCACTTACGTCAATCTATGTTATAGTACAGCTGCGGTCGCGCTCCGTGATCATGGTATAGTCGTTGTCATGGTGAGAGTTCGTGCAATTATATACACTCAACTACACAATGGGAGATGAAAGGGACAAAAAGAAGAAAATGGGTCAACATTTCATACTTCTTTTGATACCATCTCCACAATCCTATCACTTCTAAACAGTTTGTCCACCAAGTACCATGGTTCATAGGGTTTGTCAAACCATAACAAATGGAAATGTCCCGAATAGATGAAACGCATTTTGTGCGTTGGAACGCAGTTTTTCTATCACACCACATTCAGTCCACCACTCTCCCATACTCCCCCTCCAGTTCTCATGTCTAGATAAAATGACACCCAACCTGTCATCCTTTTTGGAATCAGCAGATGTGCTTAGACTTGGCATACACAAAACAACAAAAAAAAATTTATAGGTAAATAAATGCTCTGAAAAGTTATGGAAGAAAAGAGAAAACCAAAGTCAAAAACGTAGAATATCATTAACTATGAAAACATGCTCTTCCAGGGAGAACAGCCTGCTTTTATTTTTAGGTTGTTTCGTTGCCCAAGAGTCAACTTTTCTCTTTCAAAAACCTTTTCCCTAAAACCTGTAATGCTGTAGACAATGACAACAAGAAAAGGTGCAACTCAAAATTTTAGTTAGTTTCTTTTGTTTAGGATGTGGTATTCATCCATCTCTTTGATAATGAAGACTTCGTATGTTTCAACATCACAGCTTGGAAGAAGGACTTGGTCAAAAAACGAAAAAGAAGCAACATTTTATTGTTATAGTGACTTTGCTTTTAAAAAATATTTCATTCTTTTGATAGACAGATATTGTATTTTCATAGAGGGTAGGTAAAGCACAGTTTGGATGTACACCAGTATGCGTTGTCTTCTGTGCTCTTTACAAATCAAAACTGATTCTGTATTCGAGGTCTCACTAATGCTACAAAAGCAGTGACATGCCCAGTGAACGAAGAAGAAAAGGCACGGCAGACTTGAACAATCATGCACACATACATGTACATGATATCCCTCTGTGCACAATATACATGTATCTTCAGATCACAAACTGTAAACACCAGGAATAATTAATTCCCCCCCACAGTTAGCTGACAGTGCAAGAGATGCATAACCAAAGGAATTGTCCCTGTTCAGCTGCTGTGTGCATCAAAATATAAACAGAACCATCAGAAAGAAGAGGTTTTACTAATTACAAAGTTGAGCACTGAAACCAATGTTCTCCTGCTGGCAACACAGGATTCATGGCATCAGGGGAGGTTAACTGGGCAGAGCTATGGGGGCGCTGCACTGCTATGTTCACTTTCACTTTTGTTTAATGTAAGCAGGGTGTAAACAGAAAAATAAACTGAGTGAAGATACTTATGCTGGGGAAGTGGAAATACAAATGGGGCATTCCCAAATAAAGCTGAACTCTTCAGCATTGGCAAGGAAAATAATAACTCAAATAAATAAGCAATACCTTTTTTTTGCGAAGCATTTATCACAAAATGAAAAAAAAACACAAAGCAAAAAAAAAAAAAAAAAAAAGAAACATTTGGGTTAAATCAATGCACACAACATTATACAAAAGGAAGAATCATGGGAAAGATCGGATCCATATTCCAGCCACCGCTATGATACTGGGTCATGTTAGAAATTACTCAAACTTCATTATACACTTCTACATTAATTTGTCTTCAGGCGCACAAACTTGAAAGACTCAGCACAAGGTGACAGAGATAATTTCCAACAAGCCTACTCATGCTGATCGTTCCCCTTCCCCACCAGACCGCAATGTGCATTATTACCGGCACTTTAACATGACGCTTGACCGTAGGTCTCCTGACAAAGCCAGTTTTGCCATGGTACGCCCTTGTGTGGTTAGTGTAGCTGTAAACGCTGTCCTGCTCAGCGGCACAGAGTATCAGCATGAAATGTTCACAACATTCAACCCTCTGTTCATACACATGTACAAACATCTACGAATGCCAGAGCAAGTATCCACAAATGCCAGAGCAAGTATCCACAAATGCCAGAGTTTCAGAGGCATCAGGAGTCTAATGACCCGCTGCTGGTGAAAATAAACGGTAAGCGTTGAAAAAGATGAGCCTAGTTTGAGTTATCTCAAAAGGAAATGGGGCAGGGGTGGCTTGTGGCAGTTGCAGCTAAACTCAAACTTTGCCCCAGCCTGAAAGCGATATGAAATGGACTTATCCCACAAACAAGAGCGGAGGGGATTTTATACTCAACCTTTGAAAAAACTGAATGTGGTGTCGAACAGAGAAAAAATAGTCTCTTTTTTTTTTTTTTTTTAATCTGAGGGAATTATCTGTTTCACACATTTGTAGGACTGCGGCCTTTGGGCTCCCTTGACTCAACCTTTGCAATGTGGCATTATAGCCTAAGCCACACCAAACATTTAAACAGGAACTCATCATCATAAGTCCAAAGTTTGGCCGACTGTGGGAGCTCCACAAAATGGTCCAACAACCAGTTTTTCTCCCTTTCACTCAGTCCACTGTCACTCTCTGGGCATCTCTCAGTTTTCAAGCCTGTCCAGTAGGGGATGTTGTCATCATTCGCTAGGTGGCGTGTCTATGGCAAAGGAGTGAGGCATTTGGGTATACATGACTGAAATAAGTAAAAAGTAAGACCCTAAAAATAAATGCATACTAAACTGCTTTATGATTCAAAAGACCAATTTCATAAGTCAAAATTCTGTAACCAGAGGAAGGAGAAGGTGTGTGCGAGAGTGTGTGTGAGTGTGTGTGTGTGTGTGTGCACGCTTGTGTGTGGGTGTGTACGCGCGGTGCGCGTCTGTGTGTGTGTGTGTGTGTGTGTATGTGGTGTGTGTGTGCGTGTATGTTTGTTTGTGTGTGTGTGTGTGTGTGTGGTGTGTGTGTGGGTGTGTGTGTGTGTGTGTGTGTGTGTGTGCGCGCGTGTGCGTATACATGTGTGTATATGTGTGTGTGTGTGTGTGTGTGTGTGTGTGTGTGTGTGTGTAGTCAGTACAACTTTGAGTTAATCTGACAATAAATTGGTTTCAGTCAGTCAGTGTGTGTGTGTGAGTGTGTGTGTGTGTGTGTTTGGTGTGTTTGTGTGCATGCGTGTGTGTGTGTGACTGAGTGTGTGCGTATGTATACATGTGTGTATATGTATGTATGTATGTGTGTGTGTGTGTGTGTGTGTGTGTGTGTGTGTGTGTGTGTGTGTGTGTGCGTGCGTGCGTGTGTGTGTGTGTATACATATGTTTGTGTGTGTGTGTGTGTGTGTGTGTGTGTGTGTGTGTGTGTGTGTGTGTGCGCGCGTGTGAGTGTGTGCATGTGCATGCATGCGTGTTTTATGTGCGTGTGTGCGTGCATACATGCATGCATGTGTATGTGTGTGTGCTTGCGCATTGAGTATGTTTGTACGTACATAAGTGTGCATGCAGGAGAGAGAGAGAGAGAGAGAGAGAGAGAGAATGTTGTGTGTGTGTGTGTGTGTGGTGTGTGTGTGCATGTGGTGTGTGTGTGTGTGTGTGATCAGAGCACTCTGAAAGCAATCACTTTTTATCCCAACCACTTGAACATATGGCACCTATGCTCACAAGAGAATATATAAAATCTTGCAGCTCAGTGTATGTAGTTCCTCCTATTAACAGACTCATTTTCAATCCACTCTGCAATATTTTACCCTGTAATTTGAAAAAAAAAAACCCTCCCAAGTCCTAATTATGGAATTACTTTTAAAATTTGTTAACTTTCACCCAAAACAGGAATCTAGAAGTAACTTTTACAACATGAAAGTTCTTGGGGGAAAAAAACTAAGAAAGATAACCATGAAGGCACATGAGACCTTGAATAAGTTCAGAGGCTACCTCAAAGACACATTTCTTTTGGTTCTAGGGAGGATGACAAACCTTGTATGACACCATGGTACTGGGCAGAGACACTTTACAGGCATCATACTGGTTCTTTTTTATCAACAATGTCCTTTTCACTTATTTCAATAATGAAACTTGAAGAATGACTCTTTAAGAGCTAATATTTTCTGCAAAGTTACCCACACACATACTCACACTCACATACAGACACAGACACACAAACACACAACACACACACACACACCACACACGCATGCAAACACCAGACCTGCTTACCCCAAATTCATGTACCTGTAATATCTCAGACAGAAACCTGTATTTGAAGGAAAAAAAAAGCCCCTAATCTTCATAACTGCAATACTTTTGCAAACTTTTGAAGATTTGGAAGCGATGGCCGTAGGCACATAAGACCGATGGTCACCATCTTTGACAATGAAAAGGATGCAAGGCATGCTGGGAAATGTCTTCTTACTGCTTTTTGACTGAAACGGTAGCAAATAAAACTTTGTGTTTAAAGATTTTCTGTCTTTGATTTTTTTCCCCCATAATTTGGGGGTGGGGGTGGGGGCGTAATTCCCGTAATTTTGAATCTTTTTGCCATAAAAATTACCACAAAATCATAAGAGTAAACAGGTCTGAAACACACACACACACATTCATATTTATACATGCATACAGACATACATGTCTGCAAGCCCACAGCATTTGTGCCCACACACACACAAAGTTATCTTAAACACTATAGACATACACAATTACATCAAGAGTAATTTGGCTTTGCACAAAGCTATACATGAATTTTTACAACGTCAACAGTAGCATTTTTTTTCCTTCTCAATATCAATTTTTGTCTTGTCAGGTATGTCAAAGCAAAGTTCACTTACCTGTCTGAATTTTGTACTTATCCAGCTTGGAGATGACAACAGACATAAAAAAAAAAAAAAAAAAGGAACAAAAAAATTTTTTTTTTTTTTGGTACACTCCCCAAACATATACTCTTCGTGATCCCTTAATTTTATTTTAAACAAATCCGTCACCAGTAATCATTTCAACTTTCTAAAAGGAATGAATCACATCATCAAAAATTTCATACATGCAGTCAAACACGTTCAGCACGGACCTGTTCAACATGGAGGATCTACCTGCCCAGAGTATCAATCAGACAGACCTTGCTGGTGACTTATGCCTTTGGCAAGAGCTATGAGTCCTCTTTTAAGAGCAACTGCTTTAAAGACTTTTTTTCTGTAAAATCTCAAATGAAAGATGTTTCTCTCTTTTAAACCTTCAGGAACTCAAACACTTATCACATCGGGTGGGACATCCCTGAACTAGGTCTCCATGGAGTCTGCTGTAAAGAGTTTATGTCAGACATCATGTAAATCCTAACACCCTAATAAGAACGTTTCATCGTCCCTGCTTAAAATGGACGGGTTAAAATGCACACTGATGTTATGTTTACTTACCACCCCTAAAGACTGGTCTGCATGTCTTTAAGGGTATGATTAAACGTGGCAACATATTCAACAATGTTTCATTAACGGTGAATGTCCGAGTTCTTGCTGAGGAATGGAGAAGAATAAAGTCTCTTGCCAACAATGTGGTGTACACAAACAAAACATTCGCAGTTAACCTTTTTCTAGGTCTCTGAACCATCTTTCACACAGACAACATGTACAATTGATCTTGCATCTGATATCTAATAAATTTAACAAAGTCCTTCCCTCCCCCCCCCCCCCCCCCCCCCCCCCCCCCCCCCACAATGAACACACACATATACATTCACACCTACCTTCAACAGCTGCCATGCTTTGTCAAACCTCTGCACTAGTGAAGCCATATCTCTTTTTAGGATATTCAGAGATCCTAAGGACATTGATAAACAAAAAAGCAACATAAGCACGTGAACTTGAAGTTCAAACTTATACTCAACATACATAATCGACAAAGTGACTGACAACTCTCTCTTGCTGCTAACATACAATAAGCATGAATCATGCAAGCACCAGATAGTCACATAGGCGCGCGCACACACACGTGCTCATATGCACACACACGCACACACACATGCAAGCATACATACACACGCACACACACACACACATGCATGCACACATACACACACACAGACACACACACGCACGTGCACACACACTAATTCAACGTATCCAACACATCAAACCAGTCTACTCCTATCCTCCTCCACACTCGAGCAATCCTCTCACAGCCCTTCCTTCATGTCCCCTTCCGTGCCATGCATTCCTTCCTTTTCACACACAAGCAGCCTCACACAGAGATGAGGGCAATGAGTATGATCTATCATGTGGAAAAGGGGAAAGGACTGAATCAGGGTATAAGATATCGAGGGAGAGACTGATCCAAACAGTACGAACCTGGAACTAAAAGGAGCAACATTCCGCTGATTTCAGATGGTCCAAAAGTTGGACAAGACAGTGAGAGTCTGGTAAAAAAAAAAAAAAAAAAAAAAAAAAAAAAAAAAAAAATGCAAAGCATATAAACGTACTCCCAGTACAGTGACAGACAGGGGAGACAATTCCAGTTAGTGGAAGGAAAAAACTCGACAGTGCGTTGGTTATTTCCTTTATCGGACTTGATTTTTTAAAATTATCATTTACAGCTGTTAGTAATGGCTATTCTGGTAAAATAAAAACATCCGGCATCATCTGTGACTCATAATGAACATACCTACAAGTTTTCAGAAAGATCACTCCAGAAGTTTTGTCTGGAATGAGTGGAACACAGTTTGACCATGGACAGACACACAGACAGACAGCATTTCTTCGTTCCCATTCGAAAGTACTCCCTGTTCTATAAGAATTGAGGGTAAAAAAAAGAAGGCAGCCAGCAAGTTTCCGACTGTAAGAGAACTGGACAAGACAGTGTGAGCCTAACAGAGAAAAGGAGCAATATCCCGCAAATTTCTAAGGGGTCAGAAAGTCGGACACAAACAGAGGAACCCTGGCTCAAATAAAAAGCAGCAACATCCAGCAGCTTTCTGGCAGTCTGAAAGATGGAAAACACAAGAGAAGCCTGGCTAAGAAAAAAAAAAAAAAAAAAAAAATAGCACCCAGCAGATTTTAGAGAGCCAGAAAGTCGGGCAAATATTGGCAGGAAAAAGTGAGGAACATCATGTAGATTTCAGACGGCCATGGAGCTGCACAATATGATGAAGGTGGTGAAAAGCAGCATATGTGACAGATTTCAGTTGGTCAGACAGTTGGACAAGGCATGAGGTGTATGATACAAAAAAGGAGCAAATTCCAGCAGATTTCAGACGGTCATTATGTTAAACAAGACAGGGAACCTGGTAGCATAAAAGGAGCCACATCCAGCAGATTTCAGATGATCAGAAAACTCGACAAGATAATGGAAGCCTGGTACACACACAAAAAAAACTAAAACAAAAAACAGTACTAAACAGACTTCAGATGGTCAGAAAGTTGGACAAGACAAGTGGCATTAAAAAAAAAAAAGTAGCAACACTGAGCCCCCCCTCCCCCAAATCTCCCTCACGAGTGTCAAACACCTCACCACGCAGTGATGTTACGTGGTTTAGGCCTCCAGGTGTTCTCCATCATGAATTCGTAGATGACCTCGTTCTGGAAGATGCCCTCCATGGTCAGACCCAGACCCACCATGGTGGAATTGGCCATGAAATGTCGGCCATAACTGGGTCCCTGCAAACAGTTAAAATTTCCTGTCAAGTTAGGCACACTGAAGCAATCCATACTTGTTTGGCTTGGTCGTGTGTCTTCTGTGCATGTTAAAAATCATAGGACCATGCCAGTCTCGCATGAATGTTCGTTTTTTTTTACACACTGAGACATGCATGAGACTTTCTTTGGTGTTCTCTTATTTCGTCTGTAAGTGTGTGTGTGTGTGTGTGTGTGTGTGTGTGTGTGTGTGTGTGTGTGTGTGTAAGAGTGTGTATGAGTGTGTGTGTGTGTGTGTGTGTGTGTGTGTGTGTGCACATGCGTGTGCAATGACTCATGGGTAGTACAGGCTTTTATGTGCCTTACTTCCGTATTTTTCTGCAAGTTCTTTTTTCTGTTTAAACCCAAATGCTTGTTCTTAGCTACTAGGGAAAGAATAACAGACCAAATTCTTTCCTGAAATACAATTAATACAACTGTATCAGTTACCACACCTATATCATGTATCACACGCTCACTCTCACCTCACTGAAACTGTGTTTACAGTAAGCACCACACAGTACCATGGTGCCATCAAAGTTGTGTAACAAGTGCTAGCTTGCTCTCTCTTTCTCTCTCTAACACACACACACACACACACACACACACACACACACACACACACACACACGCACAGAGTCACTTCACTCAAGTAGTCTAAGGCACCAGACAGTTCCTTGGTTCCACCAAAGCCATGCAGCAGGCACCAGATCACTCCATCCCACCCCCAACCCAACCCCCCCCCCCCCCCCCCCCTCAAACAACGCTACACACACATTCTCACCACATTGATGTTGTCAATGGCGCCATAGAGTTCCATGGTGCCCCCAAAGTTGTGCAGCATGCACCAGATGAAGGGCTGGCCATAATAGGAATTGGTGCGCAGGTAAATCGGCTTAAGCTCCGACATCAGATCCAGAATGATCATCCGACCCTGTCATGGGCATCATACTCACATCACAAACACTGCTTCTGCAAGACCATGTACCAGTGCTTCAATTACCCACCGACCTAAGCAAAATGACTGGAAGATCCACAGCTTCTCTTGTGTTGAAAAAAAAGAACACTGATTACAGACTTAGACTACATAAATTAAAATGAGAAAGAAAACTGCTTCAGCAATGTTGTTGACTTCTTTGCGTGCTGCTGCGATAATATTTGCAGCTAACGATCTGACACAGGACACACTGAATGAATGCCAGCAACAGTCATTCTAAAAACATGGAACTCTATTCCAGAGGATTCTAATCACCAATTTCCAGGGTTCATATTCACTCATTCTAATTTCATGTGACACAAACAACATAACAGTAACAGTCAACTTCAACTATTAATTTGAAGAGAAAGCAACCCAGCCAAACTCTTCAGGTCAGCAGTGTACTGTGTTAGAAGCCGGATGGCATGATGTCAAGGAGCTGAATTTAAACAGTTGAACTTTTGTTTGAAAGTAAGGCTGAGGCAACGAAAGAGAAACTGATCGCTACACCAAAAGTGATGAATGTGCCAGGAACAGCCATTTTGGTGCTGGTGTCCCTTCACAAACGTCCGCAATGTCATTCTTTTTGGGTTGCGCTGGGTATGCTTGAATATGATAGAAGTCTACATCACCGCTCTTTATCAAACAGGATCTCAAGGAGGTATTTGTGAATCTGCATTTCTACGGTCAGGCCTTCTGTTTCATGGTGCTTTCAAACAGAAGTAGTGTGACGGTCGAGACTCCAGGTCAGGGAAGATAAAAGGAACTTAACATTCATTTTTCATTCTGTCTCAGTCTGTATCACACTGCATCCTCTGCCCGCATGAATTTCAGTTGCACTGTAAATGAGAATTACGCCATAGGAAACGGTATGTTAACCGAGGTACAGAGTTCACGAGGGCGTTGATCTGGGGTGGGTTTCCAGAAGCCTGCGTTCAGAAACAGCCAGCCCTGCATCAAGCCTGCCCATCATAAGTTTGGGACAACCCATGCTCCATTTTATTTTTTTTTAAAAATGACATGACATATGAGTAGTGTTTTTATACACAAAATACAAAAACTATCATAAGAGTGTGTGAGAGTGTTGATGAAGAGTGATGGTCAATGGAGTGGGACAGGAGAAGGTACAGATGCAAGGAAACAAAGGTGTAGTGGAGAAAAGTCTAATAGTTATAGATTACAAAGTCTCCAACATTTGCAGAGCTAAAGACTGTAACTCAGTGAAGAATAACCAGATGAAATGCTAGAGGAGATTGGGTTGAAGGATGGACTAAGAGAGAGAGAGAGGAGAGAGAGAGAGAGAGAGACGAGAGAGACACAGAGAGACCACACACATACACACAACTACATGCACACACAGAAAGAGTTGTGCAGTGGAAGATAAAGCATGAATACTTAGCTGTTTGCATGCTGATACATGCACTTTTATTGGTTGCATATGCAGACTCACAGAACTTGTGTGTACAAACATGTATGAGTCTTTGAATATGTGTGCATGTCAGTTTGTGCATGTATCTATTTGCATGTTTGAGCCTGAATGTGTGGATGCCCCGGTGCCCCCCGCAGAATCAAATCGGCAATAATCCGGGCATTAAACCATCGCCATGGGCAGACGCGCGTATTGCTTTCCACACCTTCATGCTCATAACTTGCAAATAGGATACATGCACAAAACTGACATGCACACATATTTCAAAGACTCATACATGTTTGTACACACAAGTTCTGTGAGTCTGCATATGCACCAATACAAAGTGCATGTATCAGCATGCAAACACGCTAAGTATTCATGCTTTATCTCCACTGCACAACTCTTCTGTGTGTGCATGTATTTGTGTGTATGTGTGTGTCTCTCTGTGTGGGTCTCTCTCTCTCTCTCTCTCTCTCTCTTCTCTCTCTCTTAGGTCCATCCTTCAACAACCCATCTCCTCTAGCATTTCATCTGGTTATTCTTCACTGAGTTGACAGTGGTCTTTAGCTCTGCAAATGTTGGAGACTTTGTAATCTATAACTATTAGACTTTTCTCCACTACACCTTTGTTTCCTTGCATCTGTACCTTCTCCTGTCCCACTCCATTGACCATCACTCTTCATCAACACTCTCACACACTCTTATGAATAGTTTTTTGTATTTTGTGTATAAAAACACTTACTCATATGTCATGTCATTTTTAAAAAAAAAAATAAAATGAGCATGGTTGTTCCCAAACTTATGATGGGCAGGCTGATGCAGGGCTGGCTGTTTGAACGCAGGCTTCTGGAACCCACCCAGATCAACGCCCTCGTGAACTCTGTACCTCTGGTAACATACCTGTTTCCTATGGCGTAATTCTCATTACAGTGCAACTGAAATTCATGCGGGCAGAGGATGCAGTGTGATACAGACTGAGACAGAATGAAAAATGAATGTTAAGTTCCTTTTATCTTCCCTGACCCTGGAGTCTCGACCGTCACACTACTTCTGTTTGAAAGCACCATGAAACAGAAGGCCTGACCGTTAGAATGCAGATTCACAAATACCTCCTTGAGATCCTGATAAGAGCGGTGATGTAGACTTCTATCATATTCAAGCAACCCAGCGCAACCCAAAAAGAATGACATTGCGGACGTTTGTGAAAGGGACACCAGCACCAAAATGGCTGTTTACCTTCCTGGCACATTCATCACTTTTGGGTGTAGCGATCAGTTTCTCTTTCGTTGCCTCAGCCTTACTTTCAAACAAAAGTTCAACACTGTTTAAATTCAGCTCCTTGACATCATGCCATCCGGCTTCTAACACAGTACACTGCTCCAGTACCTGAAGAGTTTGGCTGGTTGCTTTCTCTTCAAATTAATAGTGAAGTTGACTGTTACTGTTATGTTGTTTGTGTCACATGAAATTAGAATGAGTGAATATGAACCCTGGAATTGGTGATTAGAATCCTCTGGAATAGAGTTCCATGTTTTTTTAGAATGACTGTTGCTGGCATTCATTCAGTGTGTCCTGTGTCAGATCGTTAGCTGCAAATATTATCGCAGCAGCACGCAAAGAAGTCAACAACATTGCTGAAGCAGTTTCTTTCTCATTTTAATTTATTGTAGTCTAAGTCTGTAATCAGTGTTCTTTTTTTTCAAACACAAGAGAAAGCTGTGGATCTTCCAGTCATTTTGCTTAGGTCGGTGGGTAATTGAAGCACTGGTACATGGTCTTGCAGAAGCAGTGTTGTGATGTGAGTATGATGCCCATGACAGGGTCGGATGATCATTCTGGATCTGATGTCGGAGCTTAAGCCGATTTACCTGCGCACCAATTCCTATTATGGCCAGCCCTTCATCTGGTGCATGCTGCACAACTTTGGGGGCACCATGGAACTCTATGGCGCCATTGAACAACATCAATGTGGTGAGAATGTGTGTGTAGCGTTGTTTGAGTGGGGGGGGGGGGGGGGGAGGTTTTGGGGGTGGGATGGAGTGATCTGGTGCCTGCTGCATGGCTTTGGTGGAACCAAGGAACTGTCTGGTGCCTTAGACTACTTGAGTGAATGACTCTGTGCGTGTGTGTGTGTGTGTGTGTGTGTGTGTGTGTGTGTGTGTGTGGTGTTGAGAGAGAAAAGAGAGAGCAAGCTAGCACTTGTTACACAACTTTGATGGCACCATGGTACTGTGTGGTGCTTACTGTAAACACAGTTTCAGTGAGGTGAGAGTGAGCGTGTGATACATGATATAGGTGTGGTAACTGATACAGTTGTATTAATTGTATTTCAGGAAAGAATTTGGTCTGTTATTCTTTCCCTAGTAGCTAAGAACAAGCATTTGGGTTTAAAACAGAAAAAGAACTTGCAGAAAAATACGGAAGTAAAGGCACATAAAAGCTGTACTACCCATGAGTCATTGCACACGCATGTGCACACACACACACACACACACACACACACACACACTCATACACACTCTTACACACACACACACACACACACACACACACACACACACACACACACACTACAGACGAAATAAGAGAACACCAAAGAAAGTCTCATGCATGTCTCAGTGTGTAAAAAAAAACGAAACATTCATGCGAGACTGGCATGGTCCTATGATTTTTAACATGCACAGAAGACACACGACCAAGCCAAACAAGTATGGATTGCTTCAGTGTGCCTAACTTGACAGGAAATTTTTAACTGTTTGCAGGGACCCCAGTTATGGCCGACATTTCATGGCCAATTCCACCATGGTGGGTCTGGGTCTGACCATGGAGGGCATCTTCCAGAACGAGGTCATCTACGAATTCATGATGGAGAACACCTGGAGGCCTAAACCACGTAACATCACTGCGTGGTGAGGTTTTGACACTCGTGAGGAGAGATTTGGGGGAGGGGGGGCTCAGGGTTGCTACTTTTTTTTTTTAATGCCACTTGTCTTGTCCAACTTTCTGACCATCTGAAGTCTGTTTAGTACTGTTTTTTGTTTTAGTTTTTTTTTGTGTGTGTACCAGGCTTCCATTATCTTGTCGAGTTTTTCTGATCATCTGAAATCTGCTGGATGTGGCTCCTTTTATGCTACCAGGTTCCCTGTCTTGTTTAACATAATGACCGTCTGAAATCTGCTGGAATTTGCTCCTTTTTTTGTATCATACACCTCATGCCTTGTCCAACTGTCTGACCAACTGAATCTGTCACATATTGCTGCTTTTCACCACCTTCATCATATTGTGCAGCTCCATGGCCGTCTGAAATCTACATGATGTTCCTCACTTTTTCCTGCCAATATTTTGCCCGACTTTCTGGCTCTCTAAAATCTGCTGGGTGCTATTTTTTTTTTTTTTTTTTTTTTCTTAGCCAGGCTTCTCTTGTGTTTTCCATCTTTCAGACTGCCAGAAAGCTGCTGGATGTTGCTGCTTTTTATTTGAGCCAGGGTTCCTCTGTTGTGTCCGACTTTTCGCTGACCCCTTAGAAATTTGCGGATATTGCTCCTTTTCTCTGTTAGGCTCACACTGTCTTGTCCAGTTCTCTTACAGTCGGAAACTTGCTGGATGCTGCCTTCTTTTTTTTTACCCTCAATTCTTATAGAACAGGGAGTACTTTTCGAATGGGAACGAAGAAATGGCTGTCTGTCTGTGTGTCTGTCCATTGGTCAAACTGTGTTCCACTCATTCCAGACAAAACTTCTGGAGTGATCTTTCTGAAAACTTGTAGGTATGTTCATTATGAGTCACAGATGATGCGGATGTTTTTATTTTACCAGAATAGCCATTACTAACAGCTGTAAATGATAATTTAAAAAAACTCAGTCCGATAAAGGAAATAACCACGCACTGTCGAGTTTTTTCTTCCCACTAACTGGAAATTGTCTCCCTGTCTGTCACTGTACTGGGAGTACGTTTATATGCTTTGCATTTTTTTTTTTTTTTTTTTTTTTTTTTTTTACAGACTCTCACTGTCTTGTCCAACTTTTGGACCATCTGAAATCAGCGGAATGTTGCTCCTTTTAGTTCCAGGTTCGTACTGTTTGGATCAGTCTCTCCCCCTCGATATCTTATACCCTGATTCAGTCCTTTCCCCTTTTCCACATGATAGATCATACTCATTGCCCTCATCTCTGTGTGAGCTGCTTGTGTGTGAAAAGGAAGGAATGCATGGCACGGAAGGGGACATGAAGGAAGGGCTGTGAGAGGATTGCTCGAGTGTGGAGGAGGATAGGAGTAGACTGGTTTTGATGTGTTGGATACGTTGAATTAGTGTGTGTGCACGTGCGTGTGTGTGTCTGTGTGTGTGTATGTGTGCATGCATGTGTGGGTGTGTGTGCGTGTGTATGTATGCTTGCATGTGTGTGTGCGTGTGTGTGCATATGAGCAGCTGTGTGTGTGTGCGCGCGCCTATGTGACTATCTGGTGCTTGCATGATTCATGCTTATTGTATGTTAGCAGCAAGAGAGAGAGTTGTCAGTCACTTTGTCGATATGTATGTTGAGTATAAGTTTGAACTTCAAGTTCACGTGCTTATGTTGCTTTTTGTTTATCAATGTCCTTAGGATCTCTGAATATCCTAAAAAGAGATATGGCTTCACTAGTGCAGAGGTTGACAAAGCACATGGCAGCTGTTGAAGGTAGGTGTGAATGTATATGTGTGTGTTTGGGGGGGGGTGAGGGGGGGGGGGGGGGGGGGGGGGGGGGGGGGGGGGGGGGGGGGGGGGGGAGGGGGGGGGGGGGGGGGGTGGGGGGGGGGGGGGGTGGAGGAGCGGGGAGGATTTAGTTAAAATTTTATTAGATATCAGATGCAAGATCAATTGTACATGTTGTCTGTGTGAAAGATGGTCAGAGACCTAGAAAAAGTTTAACTGCGAATGTTTTGTTTGTGTACACCACATTGTTTGGCAAGAGACTTTATTCTTCTCCATTCCTCAGCAAGACTATCGGATATTCACCGTTAATGAAACATTGTTGAATATGTTTGCCACGTGTTAATCATACCCTTAAAGGACATGCAGACCAGTCTTTAGGGGGTGTTAAGTAAAACTAACATCAGTGTGCATTTTAAACCCCGTCCATTTTAAGCAGGGACGATTGAAAACGTGTCTTATTAGGGTGTTAGGATTTACATGATGTCTGACATAAACTCTTTACAGCAGGGACTCCATGGAGACCTAGTTCAGGATGTCCCCACCGATGTGGTAAGTGTTTTGAGTTCCTGAAAGAGAGAAACATCTTTCATTGAGATTTTACAGAAAAAAGTCTTTTAAAGCAGTTGCTCTTTAAAAAGAGGACTCATAGTTCTTGCCAAAAGGCCATAAGTCACCAGCAAGGTCTGTCTGATTGATACTCGGGGCAGGTAGATCCTCCTGTTGAACAGGTCCATGCTGAACGTGTTGACTGCATGTATGAAATTTTTGATGATGTGATTCATTCTTTTTAGAAAGTTGAAATGATTACTGGTGGACGGATTTTTTTAAATAAAATTAAGGGATCACGAAGAGTATTGTTTGGGGAGTGTACCAAAAAAAAAAATTTTTTTGTTCCTTTTTTTTTTTTTTTTATGTCTGTTGTCATCTCCAAGCTGGATAAGTACAAAAATTCAGACAGGTAAGTGAACTTTGCTTTGACATACCTGACAAGACAAAAATTGATATGAGAAGAAAAAAAAATGCTACTGTTGACGTTGCCAAAAATCATGTATAGCTTTGTGCAAAGCCAAATTACTCTTTGATGTAATTGTGTATGCTATAGTGTTTAAGATAACTTTGTGTGTGTGTGGGCACAATGTGGGTGGAATGCTGTGGGCTTGCAGACCATGTATGTCTGTATGCATGTATAAATATTGAATGTGTGTGTGTGTGTTTCAGACCTGTTTACTCTTATGATTTGTGGTAATTTTTATGGCAAAAAGATCAAAATTATTACGGGAATTACGCCCCCACCCCCACCCCCAAATTATGGGGGAAAAAAAATCAAAGACAGAAAATTTTTTAAACACAAAGTTTTTGTTTGCTACGTTCAGTCAAAAGCAGTAAGAAGAACATTTCCCAGCATGCTTGCATCCTTTTCATTGTCAAAAGATGGTGACCAACGGTCTTATGTGCCTACGGGCCATCGCTTCCAAATCTTCAAAAGTTTGCAAAAGTATTGCAGTTATGAAGATTAGGGGCTTTTTTTTCCTTCAAATTACAGGTTTCTGTCTGAGATATTACAGGTACATGAATTTGGGGTAAGCAGGTCTGGTGTTTGCATGCGTGTGTGTGTGGTGTGGTGTTGTGTGTTTGTGTGTCTGTGTCTGTATGTGAGTGTGAGTATGTGTGTGGGTAACTTTGCAGAAAATATATAGCTCTTAAAGAGTCATTCTTCAAGTTTCATTATTGGAAATAAGTGAAAAGGACATGTGTTGATAAAAAAGAACCAGTATGATGCCTGTAAAGTGTCTCTGCCCAGTACCATGGTGTCATACAAGGTTGTGTCATCCTCCCTAGAACCAAAAGAAATGTGTCTTGAGGTAGCCTCTGAACTTATTCAAGGTCTCATGTGCCTTCATGGTTATCTTTCTTAGTTTTTTTTGTTCCCCCAAGAACTTTCATGTTGTAAAAAGTTACTTCTAGATTCCTGGTTTTGGGTGAAAGTTAACAAATTTTAAAAAGTAATTCCATAATTAGGACTTGGGAGGGTTTTTTTTTTCAAATTTACAGGGTAAAATATGTGCAGAGTGGATTGAAAATGAGTCTGTTAATAGGAGAGGAACTACATACACTGAGCTGCAAGATTTTATATATTCTTGTGAGCATAGGTGCCATATGTTCAAGTGGTTGGGGATAAAAAAGTGATTGCTTTCAGAGTGCTCTGATCACACACACACACACACACACATGCACACACACACACACACACACACCCACACACACACACATTCTCTCTCTCTCCTCTCTCTCTCTCTCTCTCCTGCATGCACACTTATGTACGTACAAACATACTCCAATGCGCAAGCACACACACATACACATGCATGCATGTATGCACGCACACACGCAACATAAACACGCATAGCATGCATGCACATGCACACACTAACACGCGCGCCACACACACACACACACACACACACACACACACACACACACACACACACACACACCTATGTATACACACACACACACGCACGCACGCACACACACACACACACACACACACACACACACACACACACACACACACACACAATACATAATACATATACACACACTGTATACATACGCACACACTCAGTCACACCACACACACGCATGCACAAACACACACACACACACACACACACTCACACACACCCAACTGACTGACTGAAACCAATTTATTGTCAGATTAACTCAAAGTTGTACTGACTACACACACACACACACACAACACACACACACACACACAACACACATATACACACATGTATACGCACACGCGCGCACACACACACAACACACACACACACACACACACACACACACACAACACACACACACACACCACACAACACAAACATACACGCACACAGACACACACACATACACACACACACACACACACACAGACGCGCACGCGCGTACACACCCACACACAAGCGTGCACACACACCACACCCACACTCACACACACTCTCGCACACACCTTCTCCTTCCTTCTGGTTACAGAATTTTGACTTATGAATTGGTCTTTTGAATCAATAAAGCAGTTTAGTATGCATTTATTTGTTAGGGTCTTACTTTTTACTTATTTCAGTCATGTATACCCAAATGCCCCTCACTTCCTTTGCCATAGACACGCCACCTAGCGAATGATGACAACATCCCTACTGGACAGGCTTGAAACTGAGAGATGCCCAGAGAGACAGTGGACTGAGTGAAAGGAGGAGAAAGGGAGAAAACTGGTTGTTGGACCATTTGTGTGGAGCTCCCACAGTCGGGCCAAACTTTGGGACTTATGATGATGAGTTCCTGTTAAATGTTTGGTGTGGCTTAGGCTATAATGCCACATTGCAAAGGTTGAGAGTCAAGGAGCCCAAAGGCAGTCCTACAAATGTGTGAAACAGATAATTCCCTCAGATTAAAAAAAAAAAAAAAAGAGACTATTTTTCTCTGTTCGGACACCACATTCAGTTTTTTCAAAGGTTGAGTATAAAATCCCCTCCGCTCTTGTTTGTGGGATAAGTCCATTTCATATCGCTTTCAGGCTGGGGCAAAGTTTGAGTTTAGCTGCAACTGCCACAAGCCACCACCTGCCCCATTTCCTTTTGAGATAACTCAAACTAGGCTCATCTTTTTCAACGCTTACCGTTTATTTTCACCAGCAGCGGGTCATTAGACTCCTGATGCCTCTGAAACTCTGGCATTTGTGGATACTTGCTCTGGCATTTGTGGATACTTGCTCTGGCATTCGTAGATGTTTGTACATGTGTATGAACAGAGGGTTGAATGTTGTGAACATTTCATGCTGATACTCTGTGCCGCTGAGCAGGACAGCGTTTACAGCTACACTAACCACACAAGGGCGTACCATGGCAAAACTGGCTTTGTCAGGAGACCTACGGTCAAGCGTCATGTTAAAGTGCGGTAATAATGCACATTGCGGTCTGGTGGGGAAGGGGGAACGATCAGCATGAGTAGGCTTGTTGGAAATTATCTCTGTCACCTTGTGCTGAGTCTTTCAAGTTTGTGCGCCTGAAGACAATTAATTGTAGAAGTGTATAATGAAGTTTGAGTAATTTCTAACATGACCCCAGTATCATAGCGGTGGCTGGAATATGGATCGAGATCTTTCCCATGATTCTTCCTTTTGTATAATGTGTGTGCATGATTTAACCCAAATGTTCTTTTTTTTTTTTTTTTTTGCTTGCTTTTTTTTTCATCCTTTGTGATAATGCTTCGCAAAAAAAAAGGTATTGCTTATTTATTTGAGTTATATTTTTCCTTGCCAATGCTGAAGAGTTCAGCTTTATTTGGGAATGCCCATTTGTATTTCCACTTCCCAGCATAAGTATCTTCACTCAGTTTATTTTTCTGTTTACACCCTGCTTACATTAAACAAAAGTGAAAAGTGAACATAGCAGTGCAGCGCCCCCATAGCTCTGCCCAGTTAACCTCCCTCTCCCTGATGCCATGAATCCTGTGTTGCCAGCAGGAGAACATTGGTTTCAGTGCTCAACTTTGTAATTAGTAAACCTCTTCTTTCTGATGGTTCTGTTTATATTTTGATGCACACAGCAGCTGAACAGGGGACAATTCCTTTGGTTATGCATCTCTTGCACTGTCAGCTAACTGTGGGGGGGAATTAATATTCCTGGTGTTTACAGTTGTGATCTGAAGATACATGTATATTGTGCACAGAGGGATATCATGTACATGTATGTGTGCATGATTGTTCAAGTCTGCCGTGCCTTTTCTTCTTCGTTCACTGGGCATGTCACTGCTTTTGTAGCATTAGTGAGACCTCGAATACAGAATCAGTTTTGATTTGTAAAGAGCACAGAAGACAACGCATACTGGTGTACATCCAAACTGTGCTTTACCTACCCTCTATGAAAATACAATATCTGTCTATCAAAAGAATGAAATATTTTTTTAAAAGCAAAGTCACTATAACAATAAAATGTTGCTCTTTTTCGTTTTTTTGACCAAGTCCTTCTTCCAAGCTGTGATGTGAAACATACGAAGTCTTCATTATCAAAGAGATGGATGAATACCACATCTAAACAAAAGAAACTAACTAAAATTTTGAGTTGCACCTTTTCTTGTTGTCATTGTCTACAGCATTACAGGTTTTAGGGAAAAGGTTTTTGAAAGAGAAAGTTGACTCTTGGGCAACGAAACAACCTAAAAATAAAAGCAGGCTGTTCTCCCTGGAGAGCATGTTTTCATAGTTAATGATATTCTACGTTTTTGACTTTGGTTCTCTTTTTCTTCCACCAAACTTTTCAGAGCATTTATTTACCTATAAATTTTTTTTGTTGTTTTTGTGTATGCCAAGTCTAAGCACATCTGCTGATTCCAAAAGGGGATGACAGGTTGGGTGTCATTTTATCTAGACATGAGAACTGGAGGGGGAGTAGTATGGAGAGTGGTGACTGAATGTGGTGTGATAGAAAACTGCGTTCCAACGCACAAAATGCGTTTCATCTTTCGGGACATTTCCATTTGTTATGGGTTGACAAAACCCTATGAAACCATGGTACTTGGTGGACAAACTGTTTAGAAGTGATAGGATTGTGGAGATGGTATCAAAAGAAGTATGAAATGTTGACCCATTTTCTTCTTTTTGTCCCTTTCATCTCCCATTGTGTAGTTGAGTGTATATAATTGCACGAACTCTCACCATGACAACGGACTATACCCATGATCACGGAGCGACCGCAGCTGTACTATAACATAATGATTGACGTAAGTGCTGTTATTTTTTCCCAAGCCTCTT
Source organism: Conus betulinus (assembly GCA_016801955.1). Classification (NCBI taxonomy): domain Eukaryota; kingdom Metazoa; phylum Mollusca; class Gastropoda; order Neogastropoda; family Conidae; genus Conus; species Conus betulinus. Next base: position 8,417 of record JADBJO010017656.1, on the reverse strand, counting down.
CCTGTTCATCCAGTGTTCTGTGTTTTTCCTGTGTGTGTTTTTTCTAGTCAAGTGTGTATCACTGCAAGACAGGCCATGAAGATTTTGACACTGTGCTTATCACCCGACGGCCGCAGACGAAGTATAACGTTAATGCTGTAAGCGTGCGGAGGAATTTCGGTGGTAGCTCTGTGTCGTGGTTTCATTTTGCGCTGTTGGGAAAAAACAGTCGTACACTAATTGACGTAATCAAGTTGCTGTTGATGCTAATGGCGATTCCCATGAGGTCGCATGGTGATGTCAGGAGGTTGTGCAAGGTATATGATAAAGAGAGAGACCAAAGCGACCTGATTTTTGTCTGTGTATTTCTCACTTCTCATAAGATGTTAAAAATAATTTGTTATAAAAGTGGTAGTGGTAGTAATTCCACGCTATCGATCAGAAGTAGGGGGGCGAATTACTCTACGAACTCACGATTGGGTGGGAGGGAAGTTGGAGGTTTAACTCTTTTAGTTTGGGGGGGAAAAAAGTCTGTCAAGTTCAGCTCACAATTTTGGTGCGGAGGGAAGCTGGAGCTTTGACTTTTTTTTTTCTTTTTTTTTTTTTAAAGAAAAAAGCCTGACAAAGTTCGACTGTATTCTCCCAAGAGCTACGTATGTTTAATTGTGCTCTGTACTAATTTATTATTTTCTGTTAGTAGTGTGTGAGTTTTTTTTTTTTCTTTACCACTTCTTCAACATTATAAGCATGATGACTTTGTTTCACTTTTGCTGGTCGTATTTCTAGTTTTCAGGAACATTTATCAATAGCAGGCGAATCAATATTTCACAAACCTGGAGCACATTTAGGAAAAAAGAAAGTGTGTCTAAAAAGTAAAACTGAGTTTGAAGAGACTGTCTCTAAAGAATGGTTTTGTCTTGAAGAAGTGATAATTGTTTTTTGGTAATCCATTTGAAATCAGCTGCTTTTGCACTTTATTTATTCCTCAGTGAAATGTAACATTAGTGCTAGGTACAGGAGAGCAAAACGTAACTGTTCAAAATGTACTCAACTTTAGTATATTAGCAAGTGATAAGGTGATAACAACAGTAACAAGGAAGAAGGACAGCAAAGAAAATCACAAGTGAACACAACTTTTTTTTATCATGTTCATTTTTTGTTTTGTTTTTGTTCTTTTGTTATCATGTCCATTAGTATAATTATTTATTATTGTTATCATTGCCATCATTATCTTTGCTACTTACGCATTACTGCTGATTTGATTTAAGGGTTTTAAATGTTTGTTGCTCAGAGTAAAAAAAGCAATTGAATAGAAAGAAGAGATGACTGCTAAACCTAAAACCTTTCTTAAGGCAAAGAGGGGAGAGGTAGGCAGGTGGGGGAGAGGAGAAGGTCGGAAAGAGGGGAATTAGTGCCAATCACTTGCCTGAGATGAAAGCAGTGACTTGCCCTCGGTCTCACAGTGGGTCGAAAACTAATGCTGTCAGCTGGTATGCCGTGCCATGTGCGTAACGCCACTCACAATCGTAATGCGTGTTGATTTTTTCGTTTGTGTTTTCCATTTGTGTGGGGTATGTCCTGCTTTAGTAGTCTCCTTTCAGTTATGCATGCGCTTTTCCTTGTGAGAAAGAAAAGTTGTTGTTAACAAATGTGTGGGCGTTTTTTGGTTTGTTTGTTTTTTTAGTTCTTTGTTTTTTTTCCCTCACTATTGCTTGTCTTTGCATTATCACCCCCTGCACATCTCCCATCTTTCCTTTTTGTATGTGCTTTGATTTTCATGTGTTCTGAAACGCTGATAACTCTGTTTAACTTTGATTAATATGATATGTCAGAATGTGCATGTTTCCACTTTGTGTCAGACATGACATTGTTTTGCAAATTTTCTCCAAGTTTACAATCCTCTGTGTGTGTGTGTGGTGTGTGTGTGTGTGTGTGTGTGTGTGTGTGTGTGTGTGTGTGTGTGTGTGTGTGTGTGTGTGTGTGTGTGTGTGTGTGTGTAATTTGCTTTTTCTTTCAGTCTCCAATTTCGAATTAATCTATTCTGAAAACAGATTTAATATCATGGATTTTAACTGTGATTTAGATTTTGTTGTTGTTGGCTGTTTTTCATTCATCTTTCAAACTTCTAGTTTTGTTTGTATTTTGGAGATAGACTACTTAAATGTTTGTTGTTATTTTCAGTAACATTCAGATTTTGTGAATGCATGTTTACATCACACCTTCGAAAGTTTTAATGTGACTTTTTTTTAATTGATGATTAAGTGTCAGGTTTTAGAATTTAAGGTTTCATCATAATCAGGCTGTTTGCATGTAGAAAAAAAAGCATTTCAATTTGATGTGACTTGCACCTTAAAAAGAAAAAAAGAATGCTTTCAGTTTGGTGTGATTCTTCTTCAATTCTTGGATTACTGTAGAGATTGCAATACTGCATTTGAATCATAACTGTTCTCAAATTCTTGTTTAAAAAAAAAAGAGAAAGTTTTAAAAGAGTATAGTTTTTTTGATACAACTGCATTGAGGGTTCAAATTTTCACATTTGATTTTTAAAATTCTCTGATATATATCTTATGAGGTATATTCAGATTTATTCATAACTGATCTGGAATAGTATGCAGGAGCACCCATTTAGCAAATGGTCCTAACAAAGGTTGCTGACCCCCAGTTGATAAATCTTCTGACAGGTGGCTTGCACGTGCTTTCAGACTGACTTTGCTAGCTCATTTGAACTGACCTGTTTGAAAAAAAAGATCAAAAACATATATTTTGATATTCTTCCCAAGCATTGGTAGTCAGTCATTCTTCACATCAGTTTGTCAGTAAATGTGTCAAAATGATGTGAGGTTAAGATTGCAATCTATTTCACTAATTTGAATGTGGCATTGCTGCTGTAATTGAATTTGTTAATGGAGGAATGTCTTTCTGCTTTTGTTGTGGTTAAGTTCAACTTTATGATTTTCATCTAATGATGCTACTTGGCTCCCCCCCCCCCCCCCCCCCCCCCCCCCCCCCAATCCCCAAACCAAACCCCCCCAAATCCTTGCTGCAAAAATGTGTCATCACTTACCAGTCTGAAAAGCAAGAAACGGGAAGGGGTGAGCCACTTTCAAGGCTATGAGGGAAATAGTCGTCAGTTGTGGACATGCATAGCTTTTTGTTTCCTTTGGGTTCCCCCCCCCCCCCCTTTTTTTTTTATTGCACATAATCTTACCAGTTAATTAATGGACCAGAAGTCAGGCTTATGGACTCTCCTGCATGCCAGTCTGAAAAAAAGCTAGGTGCACAAGTTGTCTGGCTCTGTCAGCTGCAATTCAAAGAAGGAAAGTGTTTCTCCTGCAGTGTGCATTGTTCTCCTGCAATGTCTGTTTTGGTGATAGTTTAGTCCCAGTATCACATTGTCATCAGGACTTTAACCCTCTTGTACTCGGTTTTCTCTGACTGCAATCGTGTCACTGTCACCAAATTGTCACCAGACACGTGACGTTTTATGATGACAATAAAGTTTACAGCATGCAAGCATGCGCAATCACCATGCTGATGCAAGTTGTTAGTGTAAGATGAAATCTGAGGCCTACCTGACGCGATCCATCTGCTGCCTGGCAGTACAGGTCTCACTGGTTGTCCCACCAATGTCATACAAAACTTGTCACATGTCACACACAGTACTACAAAAGAGGGTCAGGTGCGCCCTTTGCAGCTTGTTTTTGTCTTGCATACCTGTTTGTATCATCGGCAGCAGTCTTAAAAAAACACAGAGAACAAACAAACAAAACGAAAAAATCAAGTGGTGTAGCAGTGTCAGGTAAACGAGTGAGCCGGCCCAGTGGGTTCCTGAAACTGATGCACCCCTGCCGTGCCATGTGTCGCGGGCCGCCATTTTGTCTGAAGCGCTGCGTGGAACATTGTATTCCGGGTCGCTTTGCACTTCACTGTCTTCTTCAACAGCACTACCTACTTCTATATCACCTTCATTCTCCATCTTTCTTTCAAACGTCTCTACTTTTACAATAATTTGATCTAACTCCTCTTGCGAGTAGTCGATCATCTCTTCATCGTTTGTAGCAGACGAGAAAGCCGCCATTGTGAAAGTCGGTCAGTTTCCATTCACAAAGTTACTCGCTGCGTTCTGTGCCTATTCTCAATGAACACACATGGTACCATCACCCAAAAATAGTGCCAACACATGATTGGGCCATGCCTGAGTCTTCCTAGTTACTGTCTGCGACTGTGTGTGTCTACACACGTGATCACTGCGTGATGGAAAATTCCCGCGGAGAGGTCCCGAGAACAGGCGCCCGACGTTAAGTCCCGGATTGTCCCGTTGCGAGTATAAGAGGGTTAAAAACTAGCCTTCTAAGTTGTCACAGTTTAGCCCTGAAGTGTTACATATGTGTTGTATGTATATATTAAAGATTGAGAGGAGTTGAAATAGTTTGTATAATGAAATAGAAAGAGTTGGATCAGCAAGGCTTGGGTCACTGGAGAGGAAAAAGGGGAGGAGGGTGAGAGTTTTGAGAAACATTACATAATCATTGTCATATTAAGCTGCAATAATCATTGGTGAACGACTCGGAGAAATAACAGCAAAACACTGCTGTTTGGGCATATTAGATTTTCATGTAACCTTTTCAAGTTAAAATGGTGAACCAGCTGACTTCATTTCTTCTTCTTCTTCTTTCAAATCTACCCGCCTTCATCAAGTTGAATATTCTGGCATTATATACAAATTTTAAATCAGTCTTCATTTTAACGTCAAAATCAAATGAATTGTAAAACCCAAACATTTGTTAACACAGTTAAAACTTATGAGACTTATGACGGCAGACAGGAGAGGGGAGCACTTTCTTCTTCAATTATTGATCTGTTTGATATGATTTGATATGAAGATTTAAAATGTAGAGGCCGAATATACATTTATAAAATGTAGAGGCCGAATGTATGCATGAGCAGTGGAGATATTTAAATGACGCAATATTCTGCAAGAAAAAAAATCAAATGCGATGGTGCATTTCCAGCTGTGGTACGACCCGAACCAGTTGCTGGAGGCCTGGGATAACCTGGTGCTGGCAGCTGATCAGTTTTCACCCAATGAGCTCTTCCTGTGAGTTTGCCCAGAGAAAGATAGTCTGCTGTGGTTAGTTTAAATGACAGTGATGGTGGTGGTGCCAGCTGCCATGATGTTGGTGGTGATGAAGATGATAGATTTTCTAAGTTGATTGTGGTTTGGTGGGATGCTTTTCATTTGTATGGTTTTGTTTACAGGTGTGTTTTTTCAATCTTGATATGGTTCTGTGTAGTCAGCTGGGCAGTGAACAATAAAGAATAAAACTATTCTTGCCGCCATAGTGTATTGGGTAGTGTTGTTAATTAACTTGAAGGCTGTAGTTTCATCATCAAAGACATTTATTTGTTTTATTGTCAGCTGTGGACAGCTCCTATTCCCAGACTGCTGTGGGCGGAAATAAGAACCACACAAGTCTAGTTTCCCATCAAATAGAGGGATATTTCTCTTAGAGTGTTGTTGCAGTTTCCTCACCAACACGTATCTGCCTCCTTGGCATGGTAGACACAAGGAAATGTTATGCAAAGAGATGTAGGGTACAGCCCTGTCATGAAGTCTCAGACCAGAATGGAACTTTGTAAGATGATCTTTGTTGTCTTTATCGTCATTGATACCATCAGTATCCTGTATATGTCAGAACGGGCACCACTAAACACCATCTGAGATCACTCAGCAGCAGTGCAGTGTCTCCTCCAGTGGGTTGCCCAATGATGCGCTGATATGATTGCTCCCCATGGACTGCCTGTGACTGAGCTACAGCAGGACATGTTAGGCGTAGCTGTTTATGGGATAGCTAGAATGAGCACCGTAAGAATAGTGCCGCTTTGGAGGCTCAGAAGACAAGACAAACATGAACAAAAAGAACCGCCAACCTGATATTTCATTACATTCTCCAGTTGAATATGTTGCTGGCTACTTTCAGTATATATATGCCTTCACAGTGCAGTAAACAGGACAAAAGGACTGCTTCCTTGGCAGTTTTTCACTGTCTTGCAATGTTAGGTACCAATACTCTTGCCTTTGGCACATAATCTGAAAGCAGAAGTGGTGTTTGTTTCAGTTATGACTTGGTGGACGTGACTCGCAACAGCCTGCAGATTGTGTCTCTGATTTACTACACTGAAATCATCAACTCTTTCGACTCCAATGACACAAAGGGTGTACAGTGAGTGTTTTAGCAGCGCTATGATCATATCTTAAACCCATTAATTGCTACTGAAAAAAAATGTGTGTTAAATTTGTCACTTTTTTTCAGGATCAGATGAGAAAGAGATCTAAATTTGAGTTGTGGAATGCCGAAGGTAAGTACGATTAGTTTTGAACCTGCAAGGGACAATTAAAAGTCAATAGTTCTCACACAAATGCATAAAATCTACTTCTCTCACAGTGTTTTTGAAATGCATTGTTTTTTTTTCTTTTTTTTAACTTTTTGTTCCTTATACTATATGTACTGATACATTCATAAATACTGTATGCACCAATACATTCATAAAATACTATATGCATCAATACATTCATAAATACTGTGTACACTGATAGATTTCTAAATGTGCATCATGAGGTAACGTGCATCTTCATAGTTCTTTTGACATCATATGGTGTATGTTTTGGTGTCTGTTGGAATATGCCTGAAATGAATATTTTTAGAATAAGAAAATTTTCACTTACCGCTGAGAGACTATAAAATGGGGGTTGAAGTTCAGCTCATCAGATATCAGCTGTTCATCATGACCTCTTTCACATGGGAAAGCATTGCTTTATCAAGTAGAAGTCAAAACAACCCTACACAGTTTCAGTTTCATCAAGGAGACGCCACGGCTGGCAGACTAGACCACACTTGTGGACTAATACATATATGCAACACTGATTTGCTAGGCCATAACACCACAATGTAAAGATACTGTGAATGAATATTTTCAAAAAACAAATGAAGAAGTAAAGAGTTGGGATGGGGCCAGGCTCCGTGTTAAGCATTCAAGAGATGTCTGACATACACTATGCCAGCACATGGGTCAGTGCCTACTGAAAGTTTTTTGCTGTCCGATGAATCCGTGTATGCTGGTCTGATTTTGTCAAGGCTGGCCAGTTAAAGGGCTATGAGGAATGTTTGTGTGAAGCATGCATTTTTTTTTTTTTTTTTGAGTCTGATATGAATAGTTGTTTGCCTTTCATTATTCATATATGTTTGGCACATATATGAGGTTATCATACAAAAAAAAGTATCTTTGTCCTTGGTAATTTATTCAGCATCTAGCCATTAGTATGTTGCTCCAAAATTTGGAAGTGAAAACTGTAAAATCTGACAACAACAGCACAAAAAAGTTTTATTCGGAAACTAACTGAAATAGATATATATATGTCTGTGTCTGTGGTGTCTGTGTCTCTTTGCAGAGCATAAAATGCCTAACTACTATGTTACATAACAAAATACCACAACTATATATCAAAAACTATATTATTTTACAGCAAAACACTATTGAAAGTTATAGTTTGCACTGATCATTTGAACTAATAGTAATGAAGTGCCTAAATTGTATTGCATGCATTAGCAATTAAGGACACAAAGGCCAAGATAATGAACAATATGAAGTCATAATCTGTGGTTGACAACACTCTGATATAAGTAAGAGATGCAGCCTCCTCCCCACCTTTCATCTTGTTTATAAAAAACAAACAAACACATCACCACCCGGACTATCAGATCAAAACCATATACACAGAACAAACACCACCACCACCATCTTACCAATGTACATAAAAAAACACCAACAAGCTTGTTTCCAGCTCTCTGCTCTCTTCAGGGTGTTCATTTTGGGCACGCTACCGGTGTTATATATATTGTGTGTGTGTAAGCGTGAGTTCTGCATGTGTTTCACGCGGCCTGTATCTTTTTACAATTTTGATTTTTTAGGGGGGTGCGTTCAGGGAGGGTGTGTTAAGGAATGGTGTGTTGACAAGAATTTCCATTTGTGCCTGCAATTGTTTATGATCTCAACTTTTGAATTCAACTAAAAAAACTCTACTCCACAGCAGTAATGATACTTGGACAAAAAAAACCAGCAATAATTCCACATTTGATGTCACAATGGGTTCATATGATGGTGCCGAAACATGTGAACTAGTTGGACTATTTATGTTATCCAATATACAGAAAACACTTGGTAAACAGGTTGGCTTGTACAGAGACGATGGCCTCGCCGCGCTAAACAATAAACCAAAAAACCATTGAAAATAAGAAAAAAGAACTTTGCAAAATCTTCCAAAGCCACAACTTAAAAATCACAGTAGAAGCCACAAGAAGGTAGTAAACTACCTAGACATAACATTAGACCTTAATGATCATGTATACAAACCATATAAAAAACCTAATGATACACCC
>JADBJO010017655.1:35000-37079 GCA_016801955.1 Conus betulinus | reverse complement strand
CTATCCCGTTCACGACCTTGCAGATGTATATGGTGAGCTTCTCTTTCCAAAAAGAGTGTTTATTGTAAAGAGAATGTTGAAGACATAAAAGGTCGGAACGCGTCGCGCTTTGTCTTTTTATTTGTTGATTAATAATGCTAACCGGCGGAGTTACTTAAAATTCCTTTTATAATTCAATTATTTTTCCGTTGTAAGTATTTTCGAGGCGCGGAGGGGAGGGAGGGGGTGGGTGGGGTGGGTGGAAGGAACATTTATGACGACGACAAAACAGTTTTTTACCGCGATTATTTGCCGCTTACATGGGAAAATAATCTTTTCTGAGACAAAATGGTGTTTTTCACGGGAAAAAACCTCTTTTCCCGCGATAATCACCTTTCGAGAGTAGTAAGTTTCCATATATGTAGCTGCACGTATTCGCTTGTCCACTCTCCCAGTCCCCCAACCCCTCTCCCGCGTTTTATTCAATTCCGAGCGTCTCCTCCCCTTTCTCCTTTCCCCTCAACTCGCCCCGAGTTGGACTGGGCATTAAACATAGACGACAGGCCTGTGACTGTATTGTTTCACATTGTTTTTATATTGTGCTCTATAATTGTAAAAGCACTGTATTACCAGTGCTGTGTTGTGTGGTTTCGTGTTGTGCTGCTGTATCATATTATGTAGTACTGTATTGTGCAGCGTTGTTTGATGTCGTTGTGTACTGTGCTGTACAGTATTGTATCATGATACGTTGGGCTCTACTGTGTTGCATTATGTAGTACTACACTGATACACTTTATCGTACTGAGTTTTTTTTTCTCTGTGTTGTAATGCTGATGTTGTACTGTGTTCTACTGTGTTTTAATTTCATATGTGCTGTGTTGTAATGTATTGTATTGTATACTGTATAGTGCTGCAGTGTATTGTATTGTGTTGTACTCAGTAGCATTCTATTGAATTGTGTTGTGATGTATTGTTCTGCATTGTATGGTATTTCATGGTACTGAATTATATTCTGTTGTGCTTTGTTCTATACTGTGCTACATTGCATGTATTGCACTGCATTGTTCTATGTCGTAGCCTACTGTACTGTATTGTATTGCTCTGTTGTGCCATGGTGAATTGTATTGTACATAAGTAATGAATTGCCTTGCTTTACATTCTGTTCTGAATTGTTCTGTTTTTATATCTATTCTATTGTATATCACGAACTGCATTGTAGTCCTGCAGAGTTTTGTTACGTGCTGTATTATATTATACGGTATGGTATTGCCTTGTATTGTGTTGACCACCGCGTTGGTTTAATGCATACCCCCCTCCCCCCCCCCCCCAGTCGTCGTTTATGTCTTATCCAATGAGCCCCCCCCCCCCCCCACCTCTCCTTATTCCCGCCCCGCCTCCTCCCCCCCCCCCCCCCCCCCCACCCCCCCCCCCCCCCCCCCCCCCCCCCCCCCCCCTCCCCCCCCCCACCTTCTCCGACAGGCGCGCGCAGTAGTGGCTACAGTGTTTCGACCTCACATCACTGAGGGCTTAGCACATGTAATGAGGAAGTGACACATTCCCTGAAGAACCTGAGTTTTACCATCGTTGCCAACAATGATGTGTGTGTGTGTGTGTGTGTGTGTGTGTGTGTGTGTGTGTGTGTGTGTGTGTGTGTGTAAGTATGCGTGTGTGCGTGCGTGCGTGTGAGTGCGTGCGTGCGTGCGTGCGTGTGTGTGTGTGTGTGTGTGTGATTATACGGTGTCGCTTTGTTGTCACGAGAGATTCTGGGTATGAAAGTCAAAGTAGGTCTGCTCTGTCCACGGCGAAAAGTAGGTCGTTGCCGAAATACGGCAACATCCCTTCTCCTGCCCCTCCCTCCTTCTTCACGAGCTCAACCCTCTCCCCTTACCCCCCTCCCCCCCCTCCCTATCTCTCCCCCCCCCCTCACCTTCTACTTGCTCCTCCCTCCTTCACGAGCTCAACCCTCTCCCCTTTACCCCTCTTCCCCCCTTCCCTATCTCTCTTCCACCCCCTCCTTCACCTTCTACTTCCATTTGTTACTTCTTCAATTTAACGTTTTAACTGAAAGTGATATTAGAGACGAAGTGATATTATTCGTCT
>JADBJO010017655.1:0-27500 GCA_016801955.1 Conus betulinus | reverse complement strand
CTTACGGACTTGGCGGGGAAAAAACCAACCAACCAACCATGAGTGACTGATAAACCACTGACATAATAATAATGATAATAATAATAATGATATTACTACTAATAATGCAGATAATAATAATGACAACAATAATAATAGTAATAATAATAATAATTATGATGATAATAATAATGATAATGATGTGATAATAATAATAATAATGACAATGATAACAATAATTATGATAATAATAATAATGATAATCAGGCGACCAACGGTGCCAGACTTTTAGATCAAAGTAGACAGGGCTACCTCAACTGGAAAAAGAAAAAACCCTTGAGAGATATGAATTTAGATCTACGATGCAGGCTACATGCATACAGTTCTTTGTTCACTGACAGCCTTCACGAATTGCACCATCTGCACGTGGCGTGAACGCTTTGACCTTTGTCACTGTTCTCTGCGCAGCAAGCTTGCGCATATCCCAGCCAATGGCTAAACGACGGACTCCGCCTCAGTTCCTCGATTTGAGCAGAAGAGAAAGGGGTAGGCCTGACAATGACGACTTCGAAAAAGAAGCATGTAAGCGTCTTCAGTGCTCGCAGCACAAGCAGTTTCTCTTTGAGGTGGCATTGGCATTGGTCTGTGCATCGCAGTTCGTGGTGGCTACCAAGATAATGATCCTGTGACTTGACTGTGGCGTTCCCGATTTGATCCTGTCTGCGCGCTGGGGGTGAGTAAACTGAACAACAGATTGATACGTTAGCAAAATTTGGAAGAAAAAAAAAAGTTAATTGGTCTTATTACTTAGTCTTACAATACTCGCCTGTCTTGAAACACGTCTTCTATCCGTTGTGTTTGCCTTCTAACCTCCCCCCCCCCAAAAAAAAAAGAAACAACAACAACAAAAAAAAAAATGTTATGAATAGAAACTACTGTAATTGGTACAGAAATGCCAGCTAGATGCAGACATTGGTAGATGCATGCATATGCGCGCGCGCACACACACACACACATGAGAACGACAACAACGAACAAATTTGGTTTAAATCGAAAATTCTGGCTTCGTTGGCCGTCTTCATCTTTGACCTTCTCCTTGTGTGCCAACTCAAAAGAGATTGAGGGAAGAGACGTCACCATTAGGCCCAGACGTAAATCATTCGCATGACGTAACAAAGCAGATGACGTAAAAAAGATGGACAGCGTCACAGACCTTTTCTTCTTCTTCTTCTTCTTCTTCTTTTTTTTTCTTCAGTGTTTAGGGCCTACACTCAAACTTGATTATTCTGGCGCCTATAACTGGAGGGCTCGCAGCAGATAAATCTGGGTTGTTGACGCATCTTTAGAGTTGAGTTTTACATCATCATGATGATGGGGGTAGAGGAAGAGGGTAGCTGAGGGTGGGGGGGGGGGGGAGGGGGGGTGAGGGATAATAGGCAGGGGGTGGGGGGGGGGGTGGGGGGGGGGAGGGGAGGGGAAAGCGTGGGGAGGGGGGTCTATTCAGGGTTCTTTGAGGCCCTTGACACGAATTTTTTCAAGTGTTGTGGCCTCAGCTGCTCGTTGTTGGAGATTGTTCCTGTTTTAATAGTTCTGGAGAGCTCTATATTCGGTCCTTGACGAGATCATGTGAAATTGTCTGTCGTGGCCTCGTCGCTTAAAGTCAGGTAGAGGGACCAATTTTTCTTTTAGGCTGGGGCAGTGGACAAGGCCTTGGAGCACTTTATACTTTATGGAGAGTCTTGCTTCTTGCCGTCGCCCCTTCAGCTTCACTTTCATCCATTTCAGCTCACAGTCTTCGACCTCCAGTTCAGGAGCTGTGTAACTGTCAAAGTTGTTATGGACTGCTATTAGAACTTCTCCCCCTAATCTGTCTCGGTCTTCCCTGTAGACCTTGTAGAAGTTTGGAACAATTTCAGTATCAGCAGATTTCTGTGCCTATGATGATATCAGGCTTTAAACTTTCAAGCAGGTTTGGAGTCTCTGCCCTCTGCGCCGGCTGACTGGAAATTTATGTTCAAAACCCGTAAAGGTCGGTTCTTCCACTTACTTTGCTGGCTGCTACGGGTAGGGGCAGAGCCGTATGTGTGTGTGTGTGTGTGTGTGTGTGTGGTAAATTGGAGGTCATTTGGGATGGAGGATGAACTGTTTAGGGACCAGTCTAGGAGCGCAGAGTCTGCCCAGTCCACTCCATGCAAATCAAAAGATAGTCTTGCTGTTAGGGCTAGTACAGACAGCACAGTACCAGGGCGTGTCGGGGCTCTCACCCAGAGCATGGTAGTACACAATGTCGATACTCTGACAGTGGCCATGGAACCACTGTTCATACCGTTAACAGGCCCCGCCTCTGTCCCCCCAACTCACTGGTAGGTCACATATACCACAAATCCAGGAGGAATGGGACAGAGAGTCAGACTGGGACTGGGTGTTGGACCAGGACTGAGTGTTAGGCTGGGAGTGGAGAGAATCCTGTTGTCCTGAGCCGTTGTTGCTCTGTCCAGGATATGGCTCTGGGGAGTATGAATTAGACAGCAAAATGACTACAAAGTAGAGAAGCACAAGTCTCTGCCTTGTGACATGGCGGCGGGCAGAACGTGGTCATGCAGTGCAAGTTTACGTATCCACAAACACACAGTACCCCACGCCAAGTGCACGGAACACTGTTTTCTCTCTGAAGTTCACAGAGTCCAGCTGGTCAGGGGCAAAGGGACTGTGGGTGACAACAATAACAGTTTTATGAAGTCGGGCAGTGACCGCCGCAACAATGAGCGTAATGTTTGATGAAAACATGCCTTGGGCTGCCAACAATCATGCCGGAAATAAACAAAACAATATCCACCTTTTCACTCACTGCTAGTCACTTAGTCACAATGTTTAAAGATGGTTTTTAAGAGTTGTTTTGACCTAACTTTGACTTGGACCATGTGCACTGAAAAACTACTCCACTATTTCTGCACCAAAATCCACAGGTTTGAGCATAATACTGTAAGAAAAACGAAAGTTTTCTTGAACATTCATGGAGCTGAGGAAACATGTCCATCGGCGCACATGCGCGAACCCCCTTTTGTAGTAAGTCTTGTACTTACAGCAGAGGCCACAGAATTGGCATCATCGTGTCCTAGTGGCAGTCTGTCACACAGCAAATCAAATCAGTAATGATGGAGCAGAAACTGATTTGCAGAGACTCCTTTAATCTGGATAGAACAGCCCTGACATGTTTGACAGTCCTGAAAGAGACTATAGCCAACAGCACTAGACCACCAATGCTGCTAGCTCATGGCAACAAGATTAAGCCGTCCGGCTTACAAGATGCAATGAAAGATTAAGAAGAGACGATACAACAAACGATGACATGCTGTTCGCATCGGACAGTCTCTACACAGACTAGGTAGGTCCATCAGTTCTGGCTATAGACACAGTACAGTTGCCGCATGTTTGAACAAGTTAACCAGACAGAGCACACACCAACGAGATCCTCTTCCATTTTCCATTATTGCATTCTCCTGTTAAACAAGTGTGAAAATGGAAACGTACACTGATACAGATTCTGTTTCTCTCCCCGCTGTCAATGCTCTTTTGTTTTAAAAAAGACAACACAAAGCACTTAATGTCATAATTTTTTTTGCCAAATTTTCGGCCATGCGGCCTTCTTCTAGGGCTTGTTTATTGACAAGGTAAGAATGTCATAAGTATGACGCATTTGAACAAAGTTGTCATAGCTGTGACATCAGCGTTTCTGCCATTTTAAAGAAAAATTGAGATTTAGAGATAAAGTTGAGCGATTGAGAAAGAAAAAGACACACACACACACACACACACACACACACACACACACACACACACACACACATATGCACGTGTCTCTCTGCCACCGATACTGCCAGAGAAGCAAGTCCCCCTGCCACAAGGACAATTCCATAACAGTATTTACACAAACACACATATACACACGTACAGATCTCATAAAGAATTCCACCCAACCACATCATGTCCCACCCCTCTCATCAGTTAACCAAGACTCCCCTGTTGTCACCGGTAGAACTCAATGAGTTCCGATCTGGTGCAAAGTGTTTTGGCTGAATGTGTTTAGTGTGGGAATTGTGTTACATTGCCTCGCTTCCACTCTCCGTACGTATTTCAAAGCAAACAATGTGAGCAGCGATGATGGAATTCTAGGAAACTTTATGTCAAATAAAAAGACAAAAAAAAATAATGATAAGTTTTATGATGATGATGATGAACTGGTAACACCGAAACGTTATTATTGTCTCTTCAATAAATCTACAACAGTTCCACAATCTGTTTTGTGAAGTGTGATCGAGGTGGCGCTATGGGAGAGTGCGATATTGTATGGTATGGTAACTAAAGTGTTCGGCACTTAGCTGCAGCAGGTCTTGGCACAAAAGTTGTCCTGGTCCAGCAGTGTGTGTGCTTCACTGTGCCATGTCGACTTCAACGTTGCTACCACTCGTCGAGGTAGCATTCACGATGAGGTAGAGTAGGATCGTCCACGCCCCAGTTCCACCTCCAGTCACAGGTAGGAAGATGAAGTGAAGTTGAAAAAGTAGAAACGAAAACGAAAACCTGTGGGCAATCGTATGCCTACTAAATGGTTTTACGAAAGTCGCACGTCAATTCCATACACACGCAAGCTCTCCCTTACATCAAACACTAACCCTATCCTAAAATGGACATTTTGTTTACATTTATACGCAAACTAACTACTGCGCAACGTTACTTTCAAGAGTTGTCTTCTCTTGATCGAATTTCCGAATTTTACCAACTTCTTCTAATCATACGAACAATGATTAAAAGAATACACTTGATCACAACAAAAAACACCAGTTCTCTGCCAGATTTTGGTCTTTACTTGACTTCATCAGGGCTGACACCTTGGAACACCTAGTAGTCCTCCTTTGACGTTTATCGTGTCATACGTCATCGTCTATACGTATTTATTGGTCTCGTTTATGTCGTCAGACCTTGAAGATTTTTTGTTCTGTTTCTTCCTTTCGCTTTCTTCTTCTCTGTTTTTTCTTTCTGTTTTTTCTTTTTCTCTCTCTCTTTCTTCTTTCTCTCTTTCTTTCTTTCTTTCTTTCTTTCTTTCTTTTCATTCTTTCAAACGCACTCGCACACACACACACACACACACACACACACACACACACACACACACACACACACACACACAAACAAAAACACACACACACAGAGTTTGTCCGAGTGGCAGCAGGGGAAGAATCGTAGACACCACCTGAGCTCTAGTCCCATACATTTAGGCCGTCAGGGTAATTTGTTTTCAGTTTGTGGCGCCACAATCGTTCCCTGACTTTGCGTTTGCACGTATTCTTGGAGTGGCACTGTTCTATTGCAATAACCCTCATGTCCGCCATGGAGTGGTTGTTGGCTTGGAAGTGTTTGGCTACCAGGGTTTCAGCACGGCAGCCTTCCATTTCTCTGGTCCCTTCATTTTTTATGCTTAACCTGTGGCCATAAAAGCGTTTCTTTAGTGGCTGTCCCATCTCCCCAATGTACTGCGTGTCCCCACAGCGTGCACAATTGATGAGGTACACCACATCACTGCTGGTGCACGTCAGTCTATGGCGTACCTGGAACACCTGATCGGTGCGGACACTGGTGAACTATGTGGTCTCTTGCAGATGTTCAGCGCAGAGGACACAGCTTTTTGACTGGCACCTGTAGCAGCCTGCAGGCCCTGGGGATACTGCCAGCTGCACAGGGGGAGGCTGGGAGGGCATGAGCAGACTTCGCAGGTTTCTGCACTTCCGCTCTCCTACCATGGGGGCTTGGGGGATGGCCTTTTTCATCCTGCTGGTATGGAGCGTGGGCAGGAGCTCCCATAGCCACTGAGCAATGGGAGGGGTGGGCGGGGTTGTGTGTAATTATGAAGGGGATGCGTCCTGTGGAGTTGGTCCTGTTCCTGTAGGTGAGGGTCTGCTTCCTTGGTATTGCTGCCGCCCGTCAATGGTTTTTTGCACCAAGCCAGGGGGTAGCCCCGCTTCACGAGACGGCCCTTCAGTTCCACACAACGCTTGAAGAATACTTCCTTCTCTGAGCATAGTCTCCTTAGGCGGAGGCTCTGTCCGAAGGGAATGCTGTGGATGCAGTGGCGTGGATGGCATGAGTTGAAGGGGAGGTACATGTTGGCATCCATTTCTTTGATGTGCACATCAGTGGTCAGTTTCCCATTGGTGATGCTTATCTCCGCATCCAGGTAGGGCACCCTGGACCTGCCGTAGTTGGAAGTGAACTTCACTTCACACTGTGATGCTGCTGGTTGAGCCCATGCTAGGAAGTCTTTAAGGCAGTCCTCCCCCTGAAGCCACAGCATCAGCACACCATCGATATAGCATCTCCAGTGTCGGACTGGGATCTTCCAGGGGGAAGAGGTCAGCAGTTCTTTCTCTAGCCACCCCATGTAGATGTTGGCGATGGCAGGTGCCATGGGCGTGCCCATCGCTGTCCCCTGTAATTGCCGGTACACTTTCCCATCAAATCTAAAGACGTTGTTTTGTAGATTAAAAGTATGACTGATGAGTACACGATTTTGTCAAGACCCAGACAACACAATGATAACGACGACTTGTATCGGCTTACCAATCCAGGATTATTTGATTATAATGGTTTTATATTATTTCTACTATCATGATCTCCTTCCGATGTTTTGATCTGCAAAAATAATGAAGTTGGCTAGCGACAATAATTTTGCCTACGTACCTCCGGTCCAAATGAATGTCTAGATTATTTGTTCAAGGCAGCGAATGCCATCCGCAACGATGTCACATTCGTCAGTGGCTTGAACGTGTCTTCATACATTCGCCAAGTCATTGAAGACTTGTGGTTTGCAGGTCTGCAAGGAGTTATTCCTGGACTGTCGCCCCGTCGTTCTTCGCAATGCCGATGCGAAAAGAGTTGTCGTTAAGGCATTGGATCTCCGTGGTTACGGTCTTCCGACTGGTCGATCCATAACTTGCGTATCGCCCGTTTACGACTACGTAATAACTACATCCCTTCTTTCGCTATGACGAGAAAGGATAAAATAGAATGATCTGCATTTGAAAAGACTAACCATACAAAAAAAGAGTTCTAGTTTTGTTTTCAAACAGTTTAACTTGCCATCAAATGCAACATGAACACTTACTATTTCAGCTGCATGAAATTACAGCTAATCATATCTCAGTTTACCAACACATATTAAATGCAAATTGTTCAAGAATTTCGCTACACCGTCTCCACTCTGCAAATCAGTGTCCATCAGAATCAAGGCTGTTGAGTCCCAAAGGATAAACTGTCTTTAGTTTATTCTTCCAGAAATCTTCTTTTTTCTGTCTTGTAGTTTTGTTCAGGCTGTGCACCTTTTCCACCACAGTGCATCTCGTGTTCTTCAGAGAGTGTTTAGGTAAGTTGAAATGATTGTTGATATAAACACACGCACCCTTGTTCAACTTGATGTTCGACCTGTGCAGATAGAAGCGATCTTTCAGTGTCAGCATAGTTTCACCCATGTACTGTGTACTCACGACAGTTGGTGCAGTATAGCATGTAGACGATACTGCTGCTGTCACAGGACAGTCAATGACGGATGGTAAATGTCTCTCGTGTCTGCATACTACTGGATGTTCTGCTCTCAACTAGGTGGTTTTCACAAACCACACAGTGTTCAGCTGTACATTTAAAGCATCCAGCATATATGTTATCTGGAATGAGCAGATTTCTCAAAGACCGCGATTTTCTTTCATCTAATATGGATGGGAAAAGACATAGCCTTCCATATTTTCTGGCTCGTGCGAAGAGGTTGAAGGTCTGCAAACCAAGAATGGAATGGGGGATTAGAGGGATTGTGAGTGATGATGAATGGAATTCGGTTGTGTTGCTTGTCTTCCATCATATAGCTGAGAGTCTCGTGTCGGGGACATGGCTGGCTTTTTTTTTGCCTCCTGGATTGTCACAGGGCTGTATTCTTGCTGGAGGAAATCGCGTCCATATCCTGGCAATGAGACTGGAAGGTTGGCATGTTAGAACAGAGGCGGTGGAGGCACAGGAACTGGGCATAAGGATTGTTTTTGATGGTATGGTAAGGGTGGCAGGATGAATGGGCCAAGTATGTACGAGCATTTGTAGGTTTGGAATACAGGTCTGTGTACAGATAACCTCGCTTCAGATGGAAGAAGATGTGCAAGAATGGCAGTGACTCTTTAGAATAATTAATAGTGAACTTGATGGTAAGGTGGAACTGGTTAAAAAAAACTCGAGGAACTGGTGAAGTTCTTCTATTGATCGAGACCACAGAAAAAAGATGTCGTCTATAAACCGTTTCCACAGTTCTCGAATGATAGGAAGGAGCTGTTGTTGTCCAGTAGCTGTGCCTCCAGCCAGCCCATGAAGAGGCAAGCCTCCGTAGGTGCCATAGGTGTGCCCATGGCACTGCCCACTTTTTGCTTGTAGAAATGCCCGTCAAAGTGGAATACATTGTTGGATATTACATGGTTCATCAGTTCCAAAAGACGCTCTGTGGGCATGTTGTTGATGCAGTCATTTTTGTCAACAAACGCCTTCACTGCTGTTTCCATGTTGGCGTGAGGAATGTTACTGTAGAGTCCACGACATCAATGGTGACCAGGTATGTGCTGTCGTCAAAAGGACCAAACTCGCGGTTCCATTGGTCTACGGTATGGAACATGTGTGTGGTGTCTTGCACATAGGACGGAAGTTGCTTGACATGGTCCTGTAACCGGTGGTCCACCAGTTTGGAGATACGTTCAGTGGGGCCAACAACTGCTGAGACAAGGTGACGTCCAGGTGGGTTTTCCAAAGTTCTGTCGATCTTAAGAAGCATATAAAACTGATGGCAGCGTACACTTCCAGTTTCAATAGTAGCTTATCTATCTATCTATCTATCAATCTATCTATCCGTCGATATATATATGTGTGTGTGTGTGCGTGTGCGTGTGTGTGTGTGTGTGTGTCCTTGCCAGTGGAATAAACTCCCAAGAGGAAGGCCCGACGGCCAAAATATTGGGATACTACAGCCCACTTGTTTTGTGCTTTCCAAGTTGCCCTGACACACACACACACACACACACACACACACACACACACACACACACACACATATATATATATATATATATATATATATATATATATATATATATCACAATTGAAAGAAACGATTGCAAACAAGGTGTTTGTTTTTTCCCAATATTTCGGCCGCCTGGCCTACCTCAAGAGCTTAATACACACATCAATGTCACACGTATATATACGTATGTATGTATATACTTTTTATAACTAGATGCTCGATATGTGACCCAATGCGTGTGGGTATATAAATGGCACAGAACACGCTGGTTGGCACTGTCTCCCTGAGACAGGGACACTGCGGACCAACAGCACGCACAAAGAAGAAGAAAAGCAGCAAAATGGCAGACAACAGAGCAAGTATGCAACATTTCCAGAATTATCACCGTACGATGGTCATAGAATTTCATGGCAACATCCGGATAAAGAAGTCGTGCAAGACTTCCTCACGAAGGCCAAGCAACAGGTAAAAGGGGTGATACTGCGCAGTGATGCAACAAGGAGAAAAGAGAGAAGTCACTCATCTCCACGTCGGGGTGACAGAAAGACTGCCTCAAGCAGAGTTACATAAAAATCCTAAGACAGTGGTCCAACGACAACGAACAGAACGCTCCAGAAAATGGAGCAGACAAACAAGCAGGAGTCAAAGAACTGGACCGACTCATACTTGCAAACCATCTCAGTCCAGTGGAAGTCGCTCTCTCCATCCTCGAGATCATGAACTGCTGCCTGAAGAAGAAAAATGTTCTCGTCTTCCACGGACCATCAAACACAGGAAAGACCATACTCACGACTCTCATCACACATCCGACTCTGTGGGGACGTGTGGACAACAACCAAGCATTTCCCTTCAGAGACTGCATCGACAAAAGAAGTCTCTTCCACGACGAGCCAGAGATCAACTTGGGGATGGCACAGCAATGCAAACACGTCCTCGGCGGTTAAGTCACGAAGGTGAACATCAAGTACAGGAACCTGATAACCATGAAACGCACTCCTGTCATCATCGCACCAACCACGCCATCTGGAAATGGTGCACAGCTGAAGAAACACCAATGAGGAACTGCACCATCATTCACCACTTCACAGCTCAATACAAGAACAAACTGTCCAGAGACCTGACAGGCCATGACCTTCTTCACTGGCTAGACAAACATGAATCACTTACCAAATATCTAGTTATAAAAGTATATACATACATACATACATATATATACGTGTGACATTGATGCATGTATTAGGTATACAGTTCCGATAACAGAATTAAAATCTGCTATTGGTTGCAAACTGGCTGGTTATTTCTACCTTTATTTACTAAAAATAGAGACAGTAACAAAAGTGAACAGGAAATGACAGCATTCATTCACCATTAATTCCAATGTCATGTTGGGACCCATTCTGGACTTGGCGCATTGTAGTTCCAGTATCCTCCAGAGGGATGATCAGGTGGTGTTGCTTTGGATGGCAGTTATTCTGGTAGGTGAGTTCCTGATGGTTCTGGCAGAAGGTTGCGTCCGGGGTATCTTGTGGAGTCGATGCTTTGGCTGACTTCGTCTTCTCTCTGTCCTGGGTCCAACAGCATTGCTTTGAGTCTGAAGGTTGTGTCTTCGCCTGGTTCCATGAAGTTGTGTTTGATGGATGTGCTGAGGTGTGTGTTGTGGTGAAGATGGTTTTTGATGTTGTTCTTTGTGGTTGCGTATGCTCTGGCGAGATGGTTCCAGTTTGGTACTTCTGCTCTTGAACAGAATTCTTCGCCGTACATGTTTTGGAGCATCCAGTCCAGCCATGCTAGCAGCATCTAGTTGTTGTCGTCTTCTGGTGCTCATTGCCATGAGATGTTTATTGGATTTTTGGTGACTGGCACACGCAACACTTCGAGGCTTTTGGTACCTGAAGCTTCCAGGTTCTTCCAGGCTTTGGACTAGTGGTAGCCTGGATGGCATCAGCATGTGTCTCAGAGACTTTGGATTGCGTTCTCCTAGGAGGGATGGGTCCGGAATGGTTACTTTTGTCTTGCTGTTGGAACGGAGGTGTGGGAGAAATTGTTTGAACCACAGTCTGAATGGGGGATTGTGTGGGTTGTATGTGACGATGAAGGGGACACGCTGGTTGCTGGTTTTTCACTTTATATTGAAATGTCTGGCTGCATGGAATCTGCTTGACTCTTTGAAGTGCTGTGTTGATTATGTCTGTGGGATAAGATCTGTTCCGCAGCTGTAAGGACATTCATATATTTATGTATCTCTTGGTGTAGGAAGAGCTAATGGCATGAGGAGCTGTTGAATAGACCGGAAGTTCCTTTCTCCTACAACCCGTGGGGGGGGGGGGGGGGGGGGGGGGGGGGGGGGGGGGGGGGGGGGGGGGGGGGGGGGGGGGGGCCTTTTTCATGTGCTTACTGTGTTGTGCATGTCTCCGTGCAGTTGCTTCAGCCATTCTCGCAATTGGGGGTTGTGGGGGGGGTGATGAGTAACTACAAATCGCACTCTCTCATTTTTGGCGTTTGGTTTGTACTGCAGGCATTCAGAACGGGTCAAACTTCCTGCCTTTTTCTTTGCTTTTTGGATGATGGATGCTTTGTGTCCTCTGCTCTGAAGTTGCTGCTCTAGTTTATCACACCACCTTTCATACGCTTCTTTAGATGAGCACAGGCGACGTAGTTTGGAGGAACAGGCTGTATGGCATGTTTTCAATGGTGTATCTCAGATGGCAGGACAGGCGATGAAGATACGCATGAGAATCAATGGTTTGGTGTATAGATCCGTGTGGAGGAATTCGTATTGAAGAAAAATGAGATTACACAGGAAAGAAATTTGTCAGAGGAAGAGAATTTGATGATAGGGTGAAGGGCATTGATGTATTTGATGAAGGTGTCAAGGTCTTCTTGGCTGTGTCGCCACAGAATGAAGATTTCGTCAATGTATCTTTTCCAGAAATCACTGGAAATGTGAACAGGACTGTGGGCCAGCAGTTGCTCCTCTAGCCATCCCATGAATAGGTTAGCTGCGCTTGGTGCCATGGGGTGCCCATAGCTGTTCCTAAAACCTGTTTATAGGTGGTGTCTTCAAAGCAGAAGTAGTTGTTCTTCAGGACGTGATCGGAGATCTTGATGATGTCTTCTGTAGGCGGGATGTTCAAGTTCCTTTCCTTGTCAGGGAAGAACCTTATGGCCATTTGGAGGTCATCATGAGGAATGTTTGTGTAGAGTGAGGTTACGTCGATGGTCATCAGTTTGATGTTGTTGTCAAATGGACCATATTCATGATTCCAGTCTGTGGTGATCTTCAACATGTACGTAGAATCCTTGACGTAACTTGACAGCCCATGCACATGATCTTCTAGCCAAAAGTCCACCAACTTGGATACGTTGTTAGTAGGCCCATAGATGCCTGATACAATGGGGCGTCCCAGTGGTTTAGTCCGACTCTTGTGAATTTTGGGGAGGGTGTACAACCTGTGTGTGGTGACTTTCTTTGTCTGGCCCAGTTGTAAGTGTTTTTGTCGACGTGGCCTTTACTGTACAGGTCTTTCACACAGTCATTTGAGACTTTGGCAACTTTGGCAGTTGGATCTTTCTCTACAATCATGTAGTGAGAAGAGTTAGAAATTTCCTCTATGTAGTCCTTGGTATTTTGTATTACTATGGCGCCTCCCTTATCAGCAGAACTGATCCGTATTGTTCTGTTTTGGACCATGTCTTGCAGTTCCCTTAGAGCCTGGCGATGATTGGAGCTAAGATTGTCTTTGGGACGTCTTTTTTTGTGTGTGTGCGCAGCAGTCCGGCTCTGTATCGACAGGGAAAATGCTTCCAGTGGCCCATCTCTGTCATGAGGAGGTTCGTACCAAGTTCTCTTGTAGAATTTTGGAGGGTCAAGGGTAGTTTCTACTTCTGGATCAAAATGGTAATCCCTCAGTCTGACAAGTCTGCATTCTGCCATAACATCTTGTAGTCTGTCTCTGTCTATAGACATTGGGGTATGGCAGAATTTGGGGCCAAAGCTAGGATGCTCATTTGACTGTCCGTGAGAGTCACATCTAACAGGTTTACCACGCATCATTGTAGTTTGAGGTGACAGGGAAGCATGCAGAAAACGAGTTTCTGATTTGCTTTTGAGTCTGCGAGTTTTTCTTTTCATGGCAAAGTGATCTTAGGGCAGGGGGCATAGGCAGGGAACCAATCGAGTCAGGACTCTGACTTAAATCTTTGTGCTTGCCACTTTGCACAGATTAATCATGCAGACTAAGTCTGCTGGGTAATGTGTATCGTAATATCTTTGCAGCAACGAGATGAATATAGAGGCAACAGAGACTGTAAGCAGCCAGTGCTCAGTCAGCCAGGCAAGCAATCTTCGGACCAGGCCCAAAAGTGATGGTGATCTTCTCTTTTATTGACGATCATACATCAGGAGCAAAAGCCCTTTAGGTAAATTTGTCTACCAACAGGGTTGCTTTACAGCAGAAATTGCATTGCAGCAAGGAACTCCCTCCACACACACACGCTCTCCTATACATGTTCGTCGTCAATATGCAGTTAGATCTAACGATCAACACGACTTTGACTTCCTGACAACATGGCATCGAAGCAAAAATAGTACTATAACAAACTATTGATAAATTCAGTATCTTCCATGGAAACATATTGTATTTCTGATCTACGATTGGAGAGCGTTTGACGTTATTCGTTTTTTTCAAGAGTTATTTTTCTCTTGGAATGGCTCAGGGCTCCTAAAACTTTGAAAATTCGTAAGCAAGTTTTTTTTTTTACATTTTTGTTTCTTTACTGCGTCGTAACTGGACTGTTTTCGGTTGGGAGGAAGAACGTTAGTTGTTATGGCGCTCTGTGCATGTCCGGGAAAAGTTACACGTAGCGCCATCTGTGTAAACATCGTCTGCTATGTCGAGTCGATTCCGACAAGATATTGTCACATTTACTTAGAACTTCACTTCTCCACAGTTTGTTCTCTTGGTATGCTTTTATTCAAGAGTTTGTCAAGTTTTCTCTTCTTCTACGCATTCAGCTTTCGGACTACATCATTTCCACATTTATTTCAGAAATGGTTAATTGTATTTCAGAAGCGTTATTTGTATTTCAGAAGCGTGAATTGTATTTCAGAAATGGTTAATTGTATTTCAGAAGCGTTAAGTATATTTTAGAAATGGTTAATTGTATTTCAGAAGTGTAAATTGCATTTGAGAAAGGGTTAATTGTATTTCAGAAGCGTGAAATATATTTCAGAAAAGGTTAATTGTATTTCAGAAAAGATTGTATTTCAGAAAAGCTGAATTGTATTTCAGAAAAGGTTAAATGTATTTCAGAACAAACGAGAGATTGAGAGAGAGAGGAAGACAGTACAGAGAGAGAGAAAAAAAAAGTAAAGAGAGGGCTAGAGAGATGTGTGTTTTTGTGTGACAAATAGGCTCTGAAACGGCTTAACCGATTTTCCTGAAATTCGGTGTGTAGGACCGTTGTCACTCTAATGCAGCATCACACAAATTGGTACGTTGGTCCTTTGTCAATGAAGACATCCTTTGGAACATTTTTGGAAAGGGAATCTTAACAGAAAAAAAACGTTAAAACGGTCAATGGCTTTTTTGAATGAAATCCAACTTCCATGTCGTTCAAAACTGAGAGCTGCTTCAAAGAATGACGAAGCATGCTGAACTGCTCGTGCACAGTTGCCTGCAGTAACCACCTGAGTTGCTTCGTTGATCAAATTTCCAAGTATGCCAAACGCTGTTCCGGCAGACGAGGTCCTTCCACTTCTGGAACCTGGATTGCACCTTTCACATGAGCCTTGACGTTTAGACCAGATCGATGGTATTCAGCATTGGGCTGTATGGCCTAAGTCGAGGAGAGTAGCTGGGCTGTCCTCAGAGACCGTTTGAAGCCGGCTGTGGCTGGGTGCGTTGTCGACGACGACAACAAACGTCTTCAAGCTGGAAACCATTTGCTTGCATGTGCTCCAGCATGCCTGAAACCCAATCATTAATGTCCTGCCATCTGAACGACCCTCGGCCTGTCTCCATCCTGATAACTCCATTGGTGGACATGGCTTCGATCAAATGAATGTTTGGTCCCTCTGCTGGATGACAGTGTCACCACAGCTGGTGTCCTGCCTTGGACCATCCCGTCTTTTCTACGGATGAACAGGTTAGTTCTCATCCAGCCAGATGATCTGCTTGCCCTCGCGGATGTTCCGGCTGATGCACCTGACGTACTCATGGTGTTTTTGTTTATTTTCCTCACTGTTTATGGTGACAGGCATCTCGTGAACTTTCTTGATGGTGTACAGATGGCCCTGGAGAATTAGCAATGGTGGTGTTGCACACACTCATGTGAAAGTTTGTGAGAACAGTACTTTGGAGCCGCTTTAGCGATGGAGGGGTCTTTCTCAACCCAGCTCAACATGACTCTACATTCATCGTCATCAAGCTTTTTTGGTTTCCTCCCACCTTTTACCTTTTCCTAAAGGCTCGCCTGACCGTATCCACGTGTACGCAGTTCTATACTTGACAAGAAGGGTATCTGCCAATGTCCCTCCAATCGTCTCCTTGTTTGGCCGCTTCCACAATAATTCTTTCTTTCCTTTGTCCGTGTTTCCAGAGTTATGTATTCCGTTCTACAACTTCATTGTGTGTTACCTCTTCATGGCAAATCGGGCAGTTCGCCCATTGTTCGAACAGTCCGATGCTACAGCTTTTTGTGCAGAAGATGCCGGCAGGGAAAACCCCCTCACGAACACGTTTTCTTAACATTGGAATCTGACTCGAGGAACAGCTGTCTTTGAGAGGGGATTAGGAGCTGCATCCATGATCTTTTTTTCAAAAGAAATGTGGCATTGATCCATTATAAAGTCTTGTGGTATTTGTGTTATATTTTCGTATTGAAAGCATTAGTCCTCCTTTATTTTTTGTCCTCCATTGCACCGGGTGAACCAGTGAAACACAGCTTGGCCAGTGGGGCACCCATGCTGGTCTTCCTTGATGAAATAGCCCCATAACAAAAAAAAACTCAACAGCTTGGTCTAGCTTTGACGTATTTGTCAAACACTGACGTCATTTTCAGACAATGATGGGGAAAGCTATCAGGTAAGTTACGTCAATTTTGGACAACTTTATTTGAACATTTACTTCTTTCTGAAATCCAGTAAATATTTTCTCAAATACATTTTAACCTTTTCTGAAATACAATTGACCTTTTCTGAAATACATTTAACCTTATCTGAAACACATTTAAACGCTTCTAAAATACCAATTAACCAATTTTGAAATACAGATCACGTTTTCTGAGTATACATATTAAACCATTTCTGTCTGAAATATACAAATAATGTTTGTCTGAAATACACTGAACCACTTTCTGAAATACATTTCACATAACCATCTGAAATGCAATTACCCATTTCTAAAATACATTTCAACAGTTTCTCTGAATACATGTGGAAATGGGTGGTTTAGGTCCTGGTATTTGACTGGTGATCTCTCTCATGTGGACTGGTGGTCTTCAAAGCTCCTCAAATTCAGTACTTTGCTGGATTTTGTACAGGGTATCATGTGGCTGACATTCTTTTTTTTTTTTATTTTCTGCCCAGATTGTATCATGCATCACGGCAGTAGCTTGAAATGTCAAAGCTTGAATATTGAGTGCATTGTTTGTACTTTTTGTTTTTTTCAAAGCTTGAATATTGAATGCATTGTTGTACTTTTTGTTTTTTTTTTAGCAAGTATTCACATCTGGGGAGACGGTAAGTGCCAAAATGTAGATAGATACTTTTGGGATGACTTTCTGTTGCAAGGAGAAGACAAGAACTTGTGAAGGGCTGGTATCTGTTTACACGTACTCTCCCGTGGACAGCTGAATGAGAACCAACTAGGATAATGGAATCATTCCCGGATCACTTTTTTAGGAGATCCATTGTAGGTCCGAGTCATAATGAAGTTGACAGCAACAAAACCACAGCAAGTATTATGAAGGATGTGCTGGCTTGGATCATACTGAGGCATGTAAGTGTTGGTTTGAAATCACAGCATACTTAGACAGAAAACAAAAATAAGGAGGGCTGCGGCACAAAACGAAATGTCGGGTCTTCTGACCGTCCTCTGCGATGTAATTTAGGAGAACTATCGTCAAAGTGTTAGGGGTCGCCAATAACGTGACGCGAAATTGTTATGATGTCATACTTGCGATTTTCAGTCCTAGTGTTTGGGGTCTTTGGTGTGGCGTCGCGGCTTGTTTTGTCTATACATATGTACGCTTTTTTTTTTCGCCAAGCCCGCACGGCCCTCCGGGCCCCATCATGCATGGGATGTGTGTTAGTTGTTTTTGTCAGGGTTTGTGGGGTGTTGTGGTACAAGTTTCGGTGTGTGTTGTGTGTTTTGTGGTGTTAAGGTTTTTGGTTTTTGTGTTGGTTTTTGTCTTGTGTGTTTGTTGACAGGATGCAAGCATGGGTCATTGGTCGGGCCTAGTGCGTGTACCTTTCTTTTTTGCAGACACAGAACCTTCACACTCAAGGGAGCTGAGACTGCCGGCGTGATGGAGAACTGCAGGCGTTTCATGTCTCAGACGTGGGAATGATTTTGGGGGTTCACAAATTTGGGCAGATGCAGAGATTCTTCGGTAGCGGTCAGGTGGCAATGAATTTAAAGCTTGACGAGTGGGGAGTAAACAATTACCACATACGATGAAGTGGTCTTTCGGGTAAACCATATTTTGAAATTTGACCTGATACGAACCATCCAGACCCCCCCCCCCCGAAAAAATAAAAGAACTTGTTCAATGCAAACAAACAACAAAAAAACCAATTCTGTTTTTCTTTCACTGTACTGTTCAACTTCCTTTGTCTTACTGGCAATAGTTGGTTTTCAAAAATACTATGACAAACGAACAAACACGTAACGACCCCAAACCCGACCACGGTAGCAAATCATTGCAGATTTTGCCCTGTGAGGTCGTCTGACATCTCTGCAACAGCTAGAAAAGAGCTTACAACACGTCGGAATGGCTCCACCGCGTCGCGCAACACTCACGTTTACTTTCGTTTGTGTTTGCGACCTCGATCGTTGTAAATGCAGATACAAATCCTGATTGACTTAGGATCAACAATGGATGATAACGATGGCGGGATCTTCTCTTTTTTGTTTTTGGTTTCTACGTTTGCAGCTCTGTGTCTATTTTGCGCAAGTTTATTTTTGGTGCGTGTTGTGGAAGTAAATATAGTAGTTGTGGCGGGATGCTTTCGAGTCTACGGGGGTCATGTTCTCGGTCATTTGTGCTTTATTCTCGCGGTCCCGTTGTGACATGCCCAGCTTCAGCTGGCTTTTTACAGTTTTTTTTTGTGTTGTGTTGTGGTTTTTTGTTTTGTGGGGTGCGCTGTGTTTTTCGTTTGGGTCTTTACATCACTCACGCGGGGTTCTGTGTCCCACCCGGTCTACACACGATCTTTATCAGCTTACGACTTGCAGCCTTGTTTGGTGGCGACGGGTACCCACTGTCACGCTCACACACTGGTTTCGGGTTGTGTTGGCGTTGTCCTTTCGTCCTCGCATCTTTATTTTGACCTAGGGTCTGTTCTCTCGTCTCCAGAATAGCAATTTTCTGACACAGCGAAGTGACTTCATCACTAAGCATTTAATCCTATTTTTTTGTGGACGTGTCTTGTCTGACAAGGTGTTGGTGAGTTGCGGCTTGCTCCATTAAACTCTTGAGAGCATCTGGAGGCTCTTCGGTGACACAACCGTTTTTGGTTTGCTCTCGACAGTCAACTTGTTTTGCGCTTGTGTGTTTTTTTTTGTTGTGTGGTTATTTTGGTGGTTGTGTCTTTTTGGCGGTTGGTGGCAACCGGGGGGGGGCCTGGGTGGCGTATTGGGTGCTGGGTGTGTGTGCGGTGGCGGGGATGTGGGGGCTGTGTCCTTAGCGGGGGTGGGTTCTGTTTGTTGGGGGGGGGGGCAGCCAGACGGGGAAGAGAGGCGAGGGGGGCAAAGGCTGCGGTGTTGGGTGGCCGGGAGAACGAGGGGGTGGCAAGACGGTGGGGGGGCGGTGGTGTTTTGTCGGAGAGAGAGCGGCAGAGTGTGGTGCTTGGGGGGGAGGGACTTAGGGAGGGCCCGGGGGAGGGGGGGTGGTGGGCGGGGCGGTCGCCCAGGGTGTGGGTGGCGGGGGTGGGGGAGCATTGTGTTCTGTGTAAGGGGGGAGGTGAGTGGGGCCGGACGCTCTGTGGGGGAATCCTCAGCTTTGCGTTGGGTCGGTGCCCGACGGGGTGGGCGCGTGTGGGTGTGGGTTGGGGGGTGGCGGGGCCGTGGGGTTGGGCTGTGTGGGGGTGGCGCGGGTGGGGTGGGCGGGGGGAGCGGGCGGGGGGTCGCGCGGGGTCCCGGGGCCTTAGGTTGCGCGCGGGGTGGCGCCGTCTGCGGTAGTCGGGGTTTGTTGCGTGTGGGGCGCGTTCTGTGAGTGGGGGCGTCGGCGCATTCGCCGCGCCGGGGGGGGGGGGCCGGGGGCGGGGGGCGACCGTGGGGTGGGGACGGAGGGGAAGGAGGGAGGCCGTGGGGGGGGGGTGGGTGGAGTGAAGGGGCCAGGCGGTGGCGCGGCTCACGACCCTCCTGGTGGGGGTGGGCTGGGCAAACTCGTCGTCCGAGAACAGGTGCTTGTTACAGTGCGGGCTTTAGGGCCAGGGGTTTGTCTTTGTGTTTTGATACTGTGCCGGTGTGTGTTGGGGGGTCCCCCTGGCCCGGCAGGGGGGGGGCGTGTTTGTGTGTGTGGGGTGTGGGTGTGGTCGAGTTCCGAGTTTTGGCTAGGTGGGGCGTCTGCTGGGTCTGTTTGTTGGCTCTGTGTGTTGTCGTTGGGGTGGCTTTTGTGGTGCCTCGAGTGGGAAGCTGTCCTCTGCAGTGTGCGGGGGAGTGTCGGGTCGCGGTTCCCCCGTGTTGGGTTGGAGGTGGGTGCCCTGGTGTGGTGGCAGGTGGTTTGTTTGGTGTGGGGGAGGGGGGCGCTCTGGGGGGGGGGGGGGGGCGGTGGAAAAAAAAAAAAAAAAATCAAAAAAAAAAAAAAAAAAAAAAAAAAAAAAAAAAATATGCTGCGTCCCGGAAGCCTGGGGGAAAAAAAAAGGGGGTCAAGACAGTAGTCTTGGGGCCGGGGGCCCCTTTGTGGAGCTCCATGTGTGGGTGGGTAACGGGGGAGACGAATAATGTTATACACAGAAAACGGCGTGCTTCATCTAACATCTCCCCCCATAAAGAAAGAGAAAGGCTGTAGCCGGGGGCGTTCCAATTCGCAGACTGGGGGGGAACTCTCTTGTCTTTTTGTGTTCACTGACGGGGGTTGACTTCAATAATGGAGACAGACTGGGAGCCTGGTAGGTTTTGTTGGTGTTGGTTGGGTGCTGTGGCCGGCGGGGGGGCAGGGAGGGCCAGAATTCGCGGGGGCGGAAAAGGCGATTTGGGGCCCGGCGCGGAGTGCCGGGGGGGCAAGGCAGAAGGGGGGGCAAGGGGGCGCAGGCGACCCGGTGTTTTGGGGTGTCAGTTGTTGTCAGATTAGATTGATGAGGTGTGTGTTGCGGTTGTTGATGCGAGGTGTGTTCAGGGCTGGCGCATTCCGCGGCCAGTGCAAGCGGAAGAAGCCAGCGGGAACAGCTCTAGGGCACAACGGGGCGTGTGCTCAGAGACAGTCTCTTGGGGGACCCGGGCTCGGGTGTGGGCATTTTATGCGTGGGGGGTGGTGTGTGGGGTAAATTGGGCGGTTTGCGAAAGGGAGGGTTTTTGTGTGGCGGTGGCCTGTCGGAGGTGGGTGAAAGGGGGGCCGGGCAGAAGCGGAGATATCAAGACAGAGTGTGGTTTTGGTGTGGTGTGGCCTGTGTTGTTCTGCCTATGTGTTTGGGTGGTGGGGTTTACTTGTGTTTGGTTTGTGTGTATGTGGGGAGGTTTGTGGGATCATCTGGATTGGTGATATAAAAGGGGTGCAGTGAAATAGGCCCACCCATACACCCGGGCGGGGAGGGTGGCTCAGGGGTAGTGGAACAATGCCTGTGGGTGTGCGAGACCGGGGTCGGGGGGCATGAAAGAGCGACGAAAGGCAGGGATAGCAAAATAAAAAACTTACAGTTTTAGTTGTTTTTCAAAAGAATAAAAAGTGGGTGGGTGTGCGTTGTGGCGAAATGTTGGTGGCTGGATGTACGTCCGATACTGGTGGAAGGGGGGGGGACAGGGGCAAGACCGGGGGGGCGTGTTCCGGGGGAAGAAAAGGGATGGTTGGTGGTGCGTGCAGGGGGGGCAACCGGCGGGGAGGGGGTGGTGGGCAGGCACCCCAGGGAAAAATCCCGGCGTAGGGGGGGCAACGGGGCGGTTAATCGGCGGATCATGATCGTAGATACAGACGCGGTTGTGGGGGGCCTGGAAGCCATCTTCGGCAGGGTGGTGTCTTGTAGGTTCTAACGCGCGCATGGGCGCTCTTTTGGTGGGGGGAGTCTTGTAGTGGGAGCGAAGGGGGTGAGACAGGCAGTCTACTCCTTCTGCGCTGGGCAGATTAAAAAGCCAGCCCTCCCGCCTCAAACTTCTGTGAGCAGTGCCGTGCGGGCAAGGGAGTTCAGTCCAGTGTGGAGATGGGGAGATGAGAAAGAAACCTCCACCATCTCCAAAATCAGGCCCTCTTCACCTGTGGGCAAGCCTGCCAACAGGTCTGAAGACTCCAACAGTCTGTCCAGCTTTCTAATAGATTCACTCCACTGGATGCAGATGATGACTCGAGGAGATGACCTGATTTCTCTCCTATTCATTCTCTGCACCATGGACAGTACAGTATAATCCATTGGAATATCCGTGGTTTACATTCAAACTTTGAGGAGCTACAGCTTCTGTGTCAAAACGTCAAAACCTTACGTTGTAGCTCTTCAAGAACTAAAATTCAAAGCCAGAAGACCTTCACTCTTTCTGGCTTTAATATTCTTTCCAAGCCTGCACAACCATCCACATTGGGAATGTCGGGCGGTGTTGCCCTTCTTTTACATAAAAACTTTGCTGTTTAGTCCTGTCGCTCTGACTACCTACTCCCTTCAAGCAGTAGCTGCGAGAGTCACTCTCCACAAGACTATTACAATTTGCTCACTCTATCTGCCACCTTCTGTTCCCCGGTTTGTCGTCAGGACCTTGTCAGTCTGATGGGAGAGCTTCCCTCGGCCTTTTTTGCTGTTTGGTGATTTTCAATGGACACAACCCCCTTTGGGGTAGTGAGTGTGAATTCGTCATCCAGAGGTCTGCTTCTTGAAGATTTCCTTTCAGACTTTTGATTTGTGTTGTCTGAACGATGGAACTCCAACTTACCTCCACTCCTCCACAGGTTCACTTTCGTGTTTAGATTTGTCGATTTGTGACCCCTCGCTGGTCCTGGACTATGAGTGGTCTGTCCATGACGATCTGCACGGGAAGTGACCATTTCCCTGTTCTTTTAAAACCTGTATTAACTGAAACCGCCTCTGTCTCACAACATCTTAATTATAAGAAGGCAAACTGGATCTTTTTGCAACCAATATTTCAAAAGAATTCCAGGAATTGATTTTCTTCAGAGTCCAGACCCAGCAGAATCTCTGACCAATACTGTGATAAAACTGTGCTAAAACCTGTATTCCAATGTCTTCCGACAAATCCCAACTGCCCAAAACACCCTGGGTTAATTCTGACTGCCAACTAATCTCAAAAATACGCAAACGGGCTCAGCGTCAGGTATACCAACGACCTTCAGGTCCCAACGCTCGAGCCCATCAGAAACTCCGTGCTAAATCGAGACACACTTTCAAAATCAGTAAACGTCAGTCTTGGAGAAACTTCTGCTCCGGGCTGACATCTAAAACTTCAAAGAAAAAAGTTTGGAACATCATCAGAAAAATCAAAGGGAAGAACACCAACCCCCTCCATTCATCATCACCTGAAACTTGCCGATGCTCTGATCACTGACAAACAAGCTGTTGCCAATCTGTTGGCCTCCACCATCCAACAGAACTCCTCATCTTCAAATAAAATCTGCAGCCTTTTTTCAAGAAACAAGCAAATCAGAGAGAAATCTTCATACAATTTCACATCAGACAACTCTGAAGCTTACAATCTTCCTTTTTCAATCAATGAACTACAAATCCTTACAAACCTGCAATGATTCTGCCCCTGGTCTGGATGACATTCATTATCAGGTTTTGAAACACCTTCCAGAAAGCTGTCTCCAGACCCTTCTTAAAGTCTATAACCATATCTGGACCACAGAGTGCTTTTCCGCCCTCCTGGCGGAAAGCCCTGATCATTCCCCATCCCAAAGCCTGGAAAGGACCCTACCAACCCATCAAACTATCGCCCAATAGCTCTGACCAGCTGCCTGTGTAAGCTGTGGATGGAAAAGATGGTCAACTCCCGTCTGATGTGGAAGCTGGAAACCGATGGCCTTTTGGCCAGTGAACAGTGCGGGTTCCGCAAGTACCACTCGACAGTTTGACCATTGTTAATCCGTCTAGAAACCACCATCCGCAACGCCTTTGTCAATAAGCACAGCATGAAATGGTCGCTATCTTTTTCGACCTAGAAAAAGCGTATGACACCACGTGGAAATCAGGAATCCTTATGGATTTGCATAAACTTGGTTTTCGTGGTTATCTGCCTCTATTTATCAAAAACTTTCTGGCTGATCGACAATTCCAGGTGCGTGTTGGCACCACACTCTTGGACATCCATGGGCAGGAGTTGGGTGTACCTCAGGGGGAGCATCCTTTCTCCTGCCCTTTTCAGCATTAAAATCAACGACATTGTGAAATCGGTAAGCCGGGCTCTGAGTCCTCTTTGTTTGTTGACGACTTCGCGCTGTACGCAGTTGGAGCTCCTTACGCCAGCGTACAACGTCGACTCCAACTTTGTGTCAACAGGATTCAACAGTGGGCCGAGGAAATGGGTTTTACCTTTTCACGCACCAAAACCCAGTCCATCCATTTTCACAATTTTCGTCAGTTTTTTTGCTGATCCGGAAATTCTTCTGTTACAGAGCCTTGGTCCGTTCCAAACTGGATTATGGTTGTGCTGTGTACGGCTCTGCAAGACCATCTTACCTCAAACTCTTGGACCCTATCCACCATCAAGGGCTTCGTCTCTCTCTCGGAGCATTCCGCACCACCCCTGTGTACAGCCTGTACGCAGAGGCAGGTGAACCCTCGCTGTCCAACCGCAGGCTGAAACTATCTTTAAACTACTATATCAGACTGTTTCTCTGAACCAGAAAACCCTGCCTATGACTGTGTCTTTGACCCTCAGTTCCAAAGCAAATTCGAAAACAACCCTACCTGTATTCCGTCGTTTGGCCTTCGTATGCAGCCTCACGCGCGGAATGCAGGTCTAGACCTAGGAGTTGTGTCTGATTTTTCCAAGTTTCCAGATGAGCCTCCGTGGACCTTTTTCACACCAGAGATTCGTTTTGATCTTGCAGCTTTTCGCAAAGAGTCCACCAGCTCTCTGGCATACAAGGCATTGTATGCTGAGCTCTGTTCCAAACTCCCATCCTACCAGAAAATTTTCACTCACTGACGTTCCAAGTCTGAAGATGGAGTGGCCTGTGCAGCCTACTGCCCTGGTGCTCCTTCTCAAATACTGTTAAAAACATATTCCTTCAGACGCTTCTGCTTACTCTGCTGAAGTTACAGCTCTGGTTCTGGCACTAAGAATAATCTCACAGTCTCCAAAGAGGGACTTTCTGGTTTTGTCGGATTCACTGTCAGCTTTGGAGGCCATATCTGGCCGCAACCTTCAGCACCCCGAACTTTTACACTTTTTTGAACTTTTTACCAAGTTGAAAGTAGAGGGTTACAACATTCTTCTGGCTTGGGTTCCTGGTCATGTTGGCATTGGAGGGAACGAAATGGTGGATCATTTGGCCAAGAATGCCACAAGAGAGAAACTGTCAAACACACCTATCCCCTGCTCGGATCTGAAACCCAAAATTAATGATTATGTCAGAGACCTCTGGCAGGAGGACTGGAATACACAGACAAATAACAAACTCTTTCAGATCCGTCCAAACTTAAAGGAGTTCCTCTCATCTTCGTCTGGTGGTCGTAAAGAAGAAACAGTTCTGTGCCGGCTGCACACTGGCCATTCGTATTTTACTCATTCCTACCTTTTAAAGAGTGAAGAAGCTCCGTGGTGCATTCCATGTCATGTGCCACTCACAATGAAACATATTCTTTTGGAGTGTTGGGACTTGCACGAGGTGAGACACAAACATTTTACAGCAGATTCCATGAAAATCCTGTTCAGAGATGTCCCACCTGACGTGATCTTTGGGTTTTTGAGAGAGATTAACATTTTTCATCTGATTTAAGATTTTACCGAAGAAAGATTTTTAACGAAGTTTCTGGTGCGTTTCTAGAAGATATCATAAAGAGATGTGTGAAAGTTTTTTTTTTTTTTTTTTTTTTTTTTTTTTTTTTTTTTGGTTTGTTTTTGACTGCCAGAGAATCGGGCAAATATTGCTTTGTGAACGGACAATAGAATAAAATATGGAACGTTAACATTCTCTCTCCACAGGGACACCTAATGTCGTTTATATGTTTGCATTTTAACGCATCGAGTTTTAGTCTGTAACACAAAGAGCTAACTTCTCGTGGCTCATTATTAATAACTTTTTGCAATAAGGAGTCTTTACTGTCAAAAGTTGTGACTTTGTGGCTGGCTTTTTTATAGACTGCCTCCAGAAGATGATATCCCTCTTTTACAGATAATGGAGTCTTAACAGTTGTGCAGCCGTTTGCATTCCTTGCCCTTTCCTTGCCATTCTATCTGCCCAATCATTTGCTTGGACACCACTATGAGAAGGGACCCAACAAAAAAGTTACATCAGAACCCTTCTGCATTAGAAAATTACAAAGATGCCTTATTTCAATTATAATGTCAGCTCTTTCCTTTTAGCTTAGTTGAAGTCAGCGACTGTAAAACAGATCTTGAATCAACACACAAAAGAATTCGTAATATAATCCTGGGAAAGTTTGCAATATACCTTAAGGCCATGAGAACAGCTACCAGCTCTGCAGAGACAATGGAATGGCCTTTTCCAGCATGATAAGCTTGTTCTTTCTTTAAGCCAGGAATTACAAATCCAGCACCAGGATTTCCATCATTAATCACTGAACCATCTGTACATACCTCCAAATGGTTCGGATATAGAGCTTCAACATGCGATCGAAAGAAATACTGCATAGTGAGGGCTATTTTCTTTTTTCAAAATACCATAGTCAACACAAAAACTTCTTTCATTAATTCCCATGAGGGAGTGGGAGAGAATGGCGGGCACCTACATATAGCTTTATTGTTTAATCCTGATTTGCTTTGAATGTCTGAA
The DNA here is from genome assembly GCA_016801955.1 of Conus betulinus. Lineage (NCBI taxonomy): Eukaryota > Metazoa > Mollusca > Gastropoda > Neogastropoda > Conidae > Conus > Conus betulinus. The sequence goes on along the minus strand of JADBJO010017655.1, from coordinate 1,084 downwards.
GTGTAAGTGGCATTTTGTTGTCAGTGATTTTATTTCTCTTGGCCTTTTCGGAAAGTGAATATCAGATCTTAATGTTCCTTCTGCTTCATTAAAATGATCAACAGAGCTACTTCTTAGAACCATATTTAGCAGTAGCTAGCCTGCGATAATCATCTAGAGGTATAACTCCTGCTGCTTTATATGTAGCTAGAGTTGGAGCAGGAACAGGTATACCCAATACTAATTTATACGCCTTTGAGTCCACACATTGCAATTTCTTCAGTAAATAATTTAGAGCCGTAAAATATATTTCCCTGTGCATATGTGATTTTTGACCTGACTAGGCTGTCGCGAGGTGAATCAAACATGGAGTGTCTTGACACCAATAGTGCCTACTAACAATTTTGAGAATATATAAACACTTTCTAATGCATTTGTGAAAGTATTTTCTATATGAATGTTCCACGAAAGTTTTGCAGTGAAAAAATACAACTAGGACTTTTACTATATCTTTAAACTTAAGTTCGCTTCCATCAGTATGAAGTTCGGCAATTTTCTGGAGAATTGCCAGCACAGAAAAACATGTGGTTTTATCAACAGAGAAACGTAGACCATTCTGGGTCATATAATGCCTTACTTTTCTAATTCACATTGGTACAGGGTTTCAATGTGCTTCAGTTTTCTAACAGGAGTACTGTTCTTTATATTAGCATCCGTCCACATACATATATCATCTGCGTACTGTACTACAACTGCATTTTTTGACAGTACTTGAGGCAGGTCGTGTATCATTAATTGAAAAAATGGAGCAGGAGGGCGAAGAACGAAGAGCCCCTGAGGAGCTCCCATATGTAGATTTCCGAAGTGGAATACGAAGTGATCCACTTTATTTTTATTGACCTATTACATAGAAAATCTTTATACACTGATACATACGCCCCGAAATCTAAGTTTTAGCAATGCCATACTTGATCGTACACAATCGTTTTATATCAAAGAAAGTAGTTAGAACATTTTGTCGGCTAGCGAATTGTCGTTTTGATATTTGTTGAAAGTTTTTAGTAAGTGATCAATTGTAGACCTACCAACACAACCCTGCCTGATT
>JADBJO010017654.1:35000-37083 GCA_016801955.1 Conus betulinus | reverse complement strand
GAGTGTGTGTGTGTGTTTGTTCATGTTGAGCCAAAGAAAGTCGTGCCCCATGCCCTGTGCTGTGACTGTGCCCTGTGCCCCGTGCTGTGACTGTGCCTCGTGCCCATGCCCTGTGCTGTGATGTGCCCTGTGCCCCGTGCCCTGTGCTGTGACTGTGCCCCATGCCCTGTGCTGTGACTGTGCCCTGTGCCCCGTGCCCTGTGCTGTGACTGTGCCCCGTGCCCTGTGTGCTGTGACTGTGCCCCGTGCCCTGTGTTGTGACTGTGCCCCGTGCCCTGTGTTGTGACTGTGCCCCCCGTGCCCCGTGTGCTGTGACTGGGTCCCGTGCCCCATGCCCTGTGCTGTGACTGTGCCCCGTGCCCCATACCCTGTGCTGTGACTGTGCCCCGTGCCCCATGCTGTGCCTCGTGCCCCGTGCCCTGTGCTGTGACTGTGCCTCGTGCCCCATGCCCTGTGCTGTGCCTCGTGCCCCGTGCTCTGTGCTGTGACTGTGCCTCGTGCCCCGTGCCCTGTGCTGTGACTGTGCCCTGTGCCCCATGCCCTGTGCTGTGACTGTGCCCCGTGCCCCGTGCCCCGTGCCCTGTGCTGGGAGGGAGGAAGAGAGTGCAGAGGAGACGGGGCCAGAGAAGGAGGACGGAAGAGAAGGAGGGGGAGACTGGCGTTTTGAGCACTGGGTTTTCAGGAGAAGCGATAGAGGAGTGCTAGGTAATAAGACTGCCAGGGATGGGAGAGTGACCTAGCTGTTGCCATGTCGTGCCACACACCAAGAGCTCCCGCAACTCCACCTTTATGATCCCCAGCCAGTCTCCGACAGGTGTCGCTCCAGCTTCTACAGATCAGCCGGAGCTTCCCCATCTCCAGTGTCGGCCGCCAGGTCATCGTGACCGCCCTGTGTTTGTCCGGGCATGTCGATATCCATGGAATGGCTGGGTCTGCACGTGTGGGTCATCTTGACCTTCCTATCTTTCTCCGGGCCTGTCGGCATCCATTGAATGGCTGGGTTTGTACGTCCGGGTCGTGGGAAGCCTCTAAACGTGTCCCTGCAAGTGGAGTCACCGTCTGTAGATGGAGGTTGACATGGAAAGAGAGAGAAAGAAGGGGGGGGGGGGGGGGGGGGGGGCTGGCCGTTAGGATCTGTCTCTGGCATCTTTGGTGGACATCTAGTCATTCCCAGTGGATGTCCAGCAGGCATCTGGTGTCCAGATCATCTAGTTGGCTGGCTGGCTGGTTGGTTGGTTGGTTGGTTGGTTGGTTGGCTGGCTAGTTGACTGGTTTGTTAGTTGGCTGGTTGGTTGGTTGGTTGATTATTTGGTTGGTTGGTTGATTATTTGATTGGTTGGTTGGTTAGTTGGTTGGTTGGTTGGTTGGTTGATTGGTTGGTTGATTATTTTGGTTGGTTGGTTGGTTGGTTGGTTGGTTGGTTGGTTGGTTGGTTGGTTGGTTGGCTGGCTAGTTGACTGGTTGGTTAGTTGGCTGGTTGGTTGGTTGGTTGATTATTTGGTTGGTTGGTTGGTTGGTTGGTTGGTTGACTGGTTGGTTAGTTGGCTGGTTGGTTGGTTGGTTGATTATTTGTTTGGTTGGTTGGTTGTGTGGTGGTGGTGGGTGGTGGTGTTGTGGTGGTCGTTGCTTTTGTTTGTTTTCTTTTTAGTGGCCAGATTTGGAAGTTGCAGAGCACCGATGACATCATGTTGGCATTGTGGGGGTGGAAGGTAACGTCGCAGAGCGCCGATGACGTCATGTTGGCATTGTGGGGGTGGAAGGTAACGTCGCAGAGCGCCGATGACGTCATGTTGGCATTGTGGGGGTGGAGGGTAACGTCTGTTACAATTTGTACTGTTTTGCCCATGCAAGACCTGTGGATGGCATGGACGGAGAGACAGACAGACAGACAGACAGACAGACAGACAGATCGACAGGCAGACAGACAAGCAGTCAGACTGACAGATCGACGGATAAACAGACAGACACAAGACGAACACACACACACACACACACACACACACACACACACACACACACACACACACACACCACAACCACCACCACCACCACCACCACCACCATTTCACCCTTCCTCCTCCCT
>JADBJO010017654.1:15000-30000 GCA_016801955.1 Conus betulinus | reverse complement strand
GAGAGAGAGAGAGAGAGAGAGAGAGAGAGGAGAGAGAGAGAGAGAGAGAGAGAGAGAGAGCGAGAGAGATTTTTTTAATTTTCAGTACAGTACAGATATAATTTCTTTTAGTATTACAATTTCTGATCTAATTAGTTTACTTCTAAATGTTCAACGTTTCCCTGTTAAGTTTTCTGTGTGACTTTTATGTCATTCAGATGTTATTTGTATTATTTTCGTTTCTCATTAATTATCAAGGTTCTTTTTTAAATGTCAGCCACAAAAATATGTTAATTTGACAGCAAATGGTGCCAGTCAGTCAGGGACTGTACCGTATGCTAAACCGTTTTAGCAGAAGTACCCGTAGAGTTCAGCATTTGCATCAGCCATCTGAGACGCCACCTATAAGAAATTTGGTTTGGAAAGACCGCACCTGGTCATGCAAATGAAAGGAAATACAGTAAGAAGTTTATTTCTTTATACGGACAACTTTTCTCTAAGAATGTATGTTTATTTGTACCATCATAACCATCATAATCTTCATACTCATTATCAATATCATTATCATCAATAACTATAACGATAGCATCATTGTCTCGCAAGCAAACCAGCAAGCAAGAGCGAGAGAGAGAGAGAGGAGAGAGAGAGAGAGAGAGAGAGAGAGAGAGAGAGAGAGAGAGAGAGAGACAGAGAGACAGAGAGACAGAGGGAAAGAGGGGAAGAGGGAAAGAGACAGACAGACAGACAGACAGTGTGTGTGTGTGTGTGTGTGTGTGTGTGTGTGTGTGTGTGTGTGTGTGTGTGTGTGTGTGTGTGTGTGTGTGTGCTCGCGCGCGCGTGCGTGAGAGAGAGAGAGAGAGAGAGAGAGAGAGAGAGAGAGAACCGGGCAGCCAGCCAGCCAGCCAGACAACCAGACAGACAGACAGACAGTCAGACACATAGACAGACGGACAGACACAGACATAGGCACAGGAGAAGGAGGAGGAAAGAGACAATACAGACAGACAGACAGACGGACAGACACAGACAGACGGACAGACAGACGGACAGACAGACAGACGGACACGAAGACACAGGTAGAGAAACAGAAAAAGAGAAAAAAGGAGACAAGACAGACAGACAGGCAGTCAGACAGACATACAGGGTAGTCACACAGACAGACAGACAGACAGATAGTCAGATAGACAGACAGGTGGTCAGGGACAGACAGACAGACAGACAGACAGATAGTCAGATAGACAGACAGGTAGTCACACAGACAGACAGACAGACAGACACAGACAGATAGTCAGATAGACAGGACAGGTAGTCACACAGACAGACAGACAGACAGATAGTCAGATAGACAGACAGGTGGTCAGACAGACAGACAGATGAATCCGTTCTGGTAGCCATGTACCTGAACCAAAGATATTCCACAGGAAGATTCCACAGTCTGCTATTGTTTCTCCCCAATTTTATCATGGACATGTTTTATCGCTAATGGAGACATTTTCATATGACGAACGTCACAACACTTCGGCCTCAGAAGAAAAAAAAGAAAAAGAAAGAGAGAAAGGAAGGAAGGAAGGAAGAAGAAAGAAACGAGTCATGTCTCACATCTCAACAATTTCAACTATTCATAACAATCCTGCTACATCCCCTTTTTGTGTCGAAACAAGGGGTGGGAAGGGGAAGGGGAAAGGGGGAGGGGGGAGGGAGGGAGGAGGGAGGGAGGGGAGAGGGAGGCTGTTAACGATTTCAACCACACAATAATCTCTCCGAGTCTCTTGTTTTGTTCTGGGCGCTTTGTGTCTGTGTTTGTGCCATAAAAAAAAGAAAAGTCCCCCCGCTGCCCCCCCACCCCCCCCCCCCCCCCCCCCCCCCCCCACCCCCCCCCCCCCCCCCCCCCCCCCCCCCCCCCATCACCTGCTGGCCGAAAGGGCAGTGAACTGTCTGAGGTTCACCGTGTCTGTTAGAGACGCCGTGTCCGTGCTTATGGCACGGCATGATAAAAGGCGCTGCCCATTCCCCCTCTTTCCGCTGCTTTTAACCTTCCCTGAAATGAATCAGGTAGCCAGCTACTGCTTAGTCAAGAGAGAGGACTTTGAAGCCAGAATCAATCCGACACTACGAGTAGTTTCGAACCCACGACCGTCAGCTCCGCTGTCAAACACTCTAACCATTTGACCCGGGGGTCCCTCTCCTTTGCGCTACTCTAGGGGGAAATCGGTGTCCTGTGGAACCAGAATGCCGAGGTCCACGCCTACCAATCAGATGACGTCATTAGTTTTCAGACTGTGGACCAAACTAAGGGTTGAACATAATATCGGAAAGATTTCCCTCTTTCAGCTCCAACTCTGTAAGAAGCAAGTGTCTCGTTTCTTTCATGAACGATGAAGCAGTTTAGAAAAAGGTACGAAGCTGAGTTACACTCTGGATTGTTTAAAACTCTGAAGCTTTTTTAAGGGAAATAAGCTCTTTTACACCCTTGATTGTTTAAACTCGGAAGCAGTTTTTAAAAGCGAAAGAAGCCAAGTTAGATTCTGGATTACTTAAACTCTGGAACAATTTTCTAAAGGGAAACAAGCGACTCTGGATTGTTTAAAATCCGTTTCTTGTTTTCAACTTAGTCAAGAGTGATTGCACATGTGAGGCTACACGATTGGTCGAGTTCTGCTAACTTTCTACCAATGGAAGACAGAGACTACGACGTCCACGTGTTGTTTAATCAATATTGGTTTAGAGTTACGGGCGTGTAAATGCTGTACCAAGGGGACCAATAAACATCTTTATTGTTCGGTACCTACTGTTGGCCGCTCACTTCCTCCAAGAGGTTCACTCCCTGTGAAGTGTGGGTTCGTGTGTTGTGGCCCTCTCCGGATCCTGGTACTCACTGTACGGGAAGAAATCAAAATAATAGCCACTCCCTGAGGACCTTGACCTTGGAATGCACTTGATTACGATCAACTCTCCCGAACACGCTGCAAATAATGCTGAGGAACATTGAACGCAAACTGAAGCTCCGTCACGTCATTTTTGTGTTTCCGCAGAGGGGGGAAAACTGATAAGCTAGGTGAAAATAGTAGGGATCCGTCTTTTTTTTTTTTTTTGAGTGTGCTTACATGCGCTCGACTGATGTTTTAATTGTGAAAATAACAGTGGAATTCGTCGTTTGATTCGAACACAAAAATATATATGATACGTACTGTTAGGTGCTTATAATTAAATACAGATCGAAACCAGTTCAACATCGATTTTGTGCCAAATTTGACTTGATGCTGGCTGGGCCAGTTAGTCCCACAACGTTCGTCCTTCAAGGTACTCCGGACGATAACTTGTCAATCTTTCCCGTCCCTCTGTTTCCCTCCCACACCGTTCCTCCTTTTCTCATCTGGTTTTTTTTTATTTTCCGTCTGACTCGTTTTAGGAGCTCCTTCGGCGAGACTGCTTCCGCGTCCCTCCTTCCGGCGTCCTTAAAGACAGCCACAACCTGGCTTGACTCGCCGCAACCACAGTACAGGGAACACACTGGTAGCTTTCAGTGTATAGTACAGGCAATACACCGGTAGCTTTCAATGTATAGTACTGCCAGTGCATTAGTGGCTTTCAGTGTCAAGTACAGGCGATGCATTGTAGCTTTCAGTGTCAAGTACAGGCGATGCATTGGTAGATTTCAGTGTCAAGTACAGGTGATGCATTGGTAGATTTCAGTGTAAAGTACAGGCAATACACTGGTAGCTTTCAGTGTAAAGTACAGGCAATACACTGGTAGCTTTCAGTGTAAAGTACAGGCAATACACTGGTAGCTTTCAGTGTAAAGTACAGGCAATACACTGATAGCTTTCAGTGTAAAGTACAGGCAATACACTGGTAGCTTTCAGTGTAAAGTAAGGCAATACACTGATAGCTTTCAGTGTAAAGTACAGGCAATACACTGGTAGCTTTCAGTGTATAGTACAGGCAATACACTGGTAGCTTTCAATGTATAGTACTGTCAGTGCATTAGAAGCTTTCAATGTAAAGTACAGGCGTTGCATTGGTAGCTTTCAGTGTAAAGTACAGGCGATGCATTGGTAGATTTCAGTGTAAAGTACTGGCGATGCATTGGTAGATTTCAGTGTAAAGTACAGGCAATACACTGGTAGCTTTCAGTGTAAAGTACTGGCGATGCATTGGTAGATTTCAGTGTAAAGTACTGGCGATGTATTGGTAGCTTTCAGTGTAAAGTACAGGCAACGCACTGGCAGCTTTCAGTGTGAAGTAAATATATCATATCGTATTGTTTTGCGTTGCATTAAATTGTACAGCAATGCATTGAATTGTGTCGTTATTTCATTGCATTGTGTTGCATTATATTACATTACATTGCATTATATATACATTACTTTACATTGCATTACATTACATTACATTACATTACTGTGTTTTGACGTCACAACACGTGATCCCGGGCACAGTGCAGGACTGAGCAATCCAAGGAAACCCATTGCCACCCCTTGACACTTTCTTACTCTCCAACCCATTCTCACCCACCACACCCACCCCTCAGATATCCCTCTGGCCCTGTGACTTCTCTCTCTCTCTCTCTCTCTCTCTCTCTCTCTCTCTCTCTCTCTCTGTCTGTCTGTCTGTCTCTCTCTCTCTCTCTCTCTCTCTCTCTCTCTCTCTCTACTCTTTCTCTCTCTCTCTCACCCAACCACACCCACCCCTCAGTTTTCCCTCTTGGGCCTGTGGGCCCTCTCTCTCTCTCTCTCTCTCTCTCTCTCTCTCTCTCTCTCTCTCTCTCTCTCTCTCTCTCACTTTCTCTCAGGTCTCTTAAGAAACCATTCTCAACAGTTCCTGACTGCTTTTCTGTCAAGCAGGTCACGAAATATATCCGCCTCTCACGTAGATATACCCCCCCCCTCCCACACACACACACACACACACACACACACACACACACACACACCCGTAATGAGTCATCAGAAAGCCTGGGAGGTGGGTGGGGGGAGAGAGGGTGATGGAGAAGAGGGGGTGAAGATGAGGAAAAGAAGCCGAGGGGTTGGGGGGGGGGGGGGGGGAGGAGGCAGGGAGGTAAACACCAAATGTGGGGACGTCTTCACGATCTCACAGAGAGAGAGAGAGAGAGAGAGAGAGAGAGAGAGAGAGAGAGAGTCGCCCTTTCCGAGAGACAAGATGTTCAGAGACAGACACGTACAAATAAAGATTCTCTCTCTCTCTCTCTCTCTTCTCTCTCTCTCTCTCTCTCTCTCTCTCTCTCTCTCTGTCATTTTCAGACCTGTAGCTTCACTTAACCCCTAATGCCTGCCCCTCCATGGAAGGATCTTCGGGCGGGTTAACAGCAGTCTGTTGCTCCCCACACCCCTCCCCCATAAACATCACTCTTTTGAGGATCTCGGCTTTTGATGTAAGGCCAGCTTGCCAGTGGTGGTGACGGTGGTGGTGGTGGTGGTGGTGGAGGTGGTGGTGGTGGAGGTGGCGGCTGGGGGTAGGGGTCTGAATCCCTCTCATTTAGGCCATTTTCGGGTAGCTGGGCAGTGAAAGGGGAGAAAGGGTTACGGCTCATTACCTCCCTAACGACAGGGAGTGAAAGATCATTTCTGCTGCTTCCGTGTGACCTGTTCGTGTTGCCCCCCCACCCACCCCCAACCCCACCCCTCCCCACCCTCACTACCAAATCTTCCTTTCGCTCCCCACCACCCCCACCACCACCATTACAGTTACATCCACACTTTCCCTACCCTCTCTCTCTCTTTAATTCTTTTCTTTCTCTTTTTTTTTTTTTTTTTCTTTTTTTTTCTTCTTTTCTTTCTTTTTTTGGACAACGCCATCAAAAAGGTATGTCAGTGCCCTATGGTTCTAAGGACTATAAGAATGTAAGCTGGGGAGAAAAAAAAAAAAAAATGTTCACTTTCGCGACACTACGTCGGGTGTGCTGTGCAGTCAGTGTGTGAGCCCACTGGGGTACAGGCAATGATCATCATTGTTGCAGGGAGTTGTTAGGCCGGCAAAGAGAAGTAGTAGCTGAGAGTTGGGTAAGAAGCGGGACGAGACAGAGTAAGTCAGGCGGGGGGGGGGGGGGGGGGGGGGGGGGGGGGGGGGGATGGTGTTGGGGGAGAGGGGTCAGAGGGCGTGGCGTGGTGCAGCGGGAGGGGGGGGGGGGGGGGGAGGGCGAGGGGGGGGGGGTTGAAGGTGAGTACAAAATCTGCACGCTGTGTGTGTGTGTGTGTGTGTGTGTGTGTGTGTGTGAAAGTTTTCAGAAGAGTTCAGGGTCAGAAATAGGGGTTTTTAACTAGGTTAGGGTTAGGGTCTACTGTCGTCAGTTGCACAGATGATAGAATTTCACACTACGTTTGCTGATTGATCCGACAAGCTGGTACGTTTTCCAACTCCTATCCTTCACACTAGATATGATCAGGAGTCGATAACTCAAATAGATCTTATGTGGCTTCCTTCCCTTCTACCCTGAGCAAAATGGCACATGTTTTCATTGACGCAAATTCAGTAATCAACCCGATAACTCAGAGTACATTATACGATACACAGCATGCACAGCACTGAAGATATTGGACTGCTTACGCGTGATTTTAGCTGAAATATGTTGGCTGCGCAATATCAACTGTTTAAAGCCTTTGTCCTAGAGCGACTGCGTGTGTAACCGTGAGAGACTCACTCAGCAGTCTCACAAGCGATGCCAGTACAAGCGTGTCTGTGGGATCCAGTGCCAAGGTGTGCGGCGCAGGCGTCTGGATCAGTGTTAAAACATAAAGATTGTGAGCTCATGGTCCCAGTCCCTTCTTCGTGAATGAACCTTTCAATCGCAAATCAAGTACGGCTACTCTCCGATTATCCTATCTATGTTTACGTTTTCAGTTGGTCGATCTGTTTGGGCAGTGATCCAAAATCGGAGAGGTCACACACACACACACACACACACACACACACACACACACACACACACACACACACACACACACACACACTCATAAAACACACGCGCACGCGCGAGTACGTGTGTGAATATAACCTTTCCGATTACATATAGATTAAGAGGAGAGAAGGGAGATAACTCAATATGTTCTGGGAACTCTTTGTGTCTGTGCAAAGGGAAGTAACAAAATGAAAATTGGACGCTGGTAGAAACGAGTTGTGACCACTCTCCTGTGATGGAAATCAGCTTGTGGTTGGTTGACCTAAATTGCTATGCTCGATTTGCCTGTGAGCATTTTCATTCAATACGGCCGAAACATACCAGTTGCTTTGGAAATAAATAAGTAAAATTTGCAACAAAGGGATCGCTAAAATCGATGTCGCAGCCCCTCAAAACCGTGCCAAGTTTTATGGGCTGAATGATATAATTATGTGGGCTGAATGATATAATTATGTATAATTATGTGGGCTGAATGATATAATTATGTATGTGGTGAATGGTATAATTATGTGGAGCGCCAGTGAGCAGCTTTGCAAAAAGATTGTCTGAACTCTGTGAAGTAGGTCGTATGCATCAGATAAAAAGAAAAAAAAAAAATGTCGTTCGTTGTTATTTGGTGATCTAAATTCGCAAACTTACGGTGCGTTCAGTTACGAACTTATGGTGCGTTCAGTTACGAACTTGTGGTGCGTTCAGTTACGAACTTACGGTGCGTTCAGTTACGAACTTGCGGTGCGTTCAGTTACGAACTTATGGTGCGTTTAGTTACGAACTTATGGTGCATTCAGTTACGAACTTTTGGTGCGTTCAGTTACGAATTTTTGGTACGTTCAATTTCGAACTTGTGGTGCGTTCAGTTACGAACTTATGGTGCGTTCAGTTACGACCTTGTGGTGTGTTCAGTTACGAACTTATGGTGCATTCAGTTAAGACCTTGTGGTGCGTTCAGTCACGAACTTTTGGTACGTTCAGTTACGAACTTTTGGTACGTTCAGTTACGAACTTATGGTGCGTTCACAGTTACGGACGGCCTTTACGTCGGAGCGTGACCGAAATTTCGTTCAGTACACTTGCACTGAATGACACTTTTTTTCTTTTTTAATCTCTATCACTGGCATACATGATCCTGTACAGAGTGCGCGCGCTTACAGCAAGGTTAAAGGTCACGGGTCAACAGGAGGAGTTTACAGTGGTTTCAACACACTGAGGAAGTGGATTTCAATCACTTTTTTCCACGACAAAGGACGTCTCTGATTCTTGATCCCGATTCAATGAATTCGAACTTTTCGCGTAAGATGGGCGCTCGTGGTGACGTCAAAGATCTGATTGACATAGTATATCGATCACGTCTGACACTGACAGAGTTGTAGCACTTTGAAGTAAACTAAGCTTGTAATCCTAGAGTCATTCTAGGCTTGTGATAGAAGATAAGCGTAACATGATTCGCTGGTGGTGATGTCAGAAAGTAGATCATGCGAACGAAAACAAATGAACAAACATATAAACACGCTGAGAACAAGACAAACGTTTGACGCTTATTAACAGCTGGCGAAAACAATCAATTACTTTCTTGATAGTCTTGCCAAAGCCGTTCGTTACCGCCCCTTATTGTCAACTATCACTTTGCTGTTGAAGAAATAGTCGTCATTACATACGAAGCTAGCAGTAGGATTCCCGTCATTATCATCATCGCTAAAGGGGAACATGAAGTGGAAACTCTAAGAATTTAAAATGTTGTCAATGTGTAATTAATCACAGAACCGCACATTACGATTCCAAATCTGTGTTTTTTCCGTTAAAATTTTGGTTGAATCTTCAATTTGGGTCCTCTGGCCAGGACCATGTTCAAATCCTTTCCTGGATGCACCTGTCACAAGAGCAGGAACGCACTTCCCTGTGACGTCACAGGCGCAGTCACACTCCCCGGCATGCTGCAGTGCAGAACGTGAACACCTTGTTCACAGATGTCCCATCTGATAGACCGTGAATACCTTGTTTACAGATGTCCCATCTGATAGACCGTGAACACCTTGTTCACAGATGTCCCATCTGGCTGTGAACACCTTGTTCACAGATGAACCCATCTGATTGAAACGTCAACACCTTGTTCACAGATGTCCCATCTGATAGAACGTGAAACACCTTGTTCACAGATGGCCCACGTGATAGAACGTGAACACCTTGTTCACAGATGTCCCATCTGACGTCATCTTTGAATTCCTGAAACAGATCGACATCTTTCATCTGATCTAAGATTTTACGGAAGAAAAATCTTAACAAAATTTCCGATGTGTGTTTAGAAGGTGTATTTTGAATTTAAAGGGTTGTGTGAATGAGGATTTTTTTTTTCTATTCTGTTGTTGTTGTTGTTGTTGTTGCTGCTGTTTGTTGTTAATGACTCGTGAGTTGACTTGGACACGGTGACAGCCCTGATGTGACCTTTTGAGGTCGCTGGACTATCGCTGGGCTATAAGCAACATGACCTTACCTCAGTACCCTGGACTATAGGCAACAGACCTTACCTCAGTAGACCTGGGCTATAGGCAACATGACCTTACCTCAGTAGGCCTGGGGCAACATGACCTTACCTCAGTAGCCTGGACTATAGGCAACATGACCTTACCTCAGTAGACCTGGACTATAGGCAACATGACCTTACCTCAGTAGACCTGGGCTATAGGCAACATGACCTTACCTCAGTAGGCCTGGGCTATAGGCAACATGACCTTACCTCAGTAGGCCTGGGCTATAGGCAACATGACCTTACCTCAGTAGGCCTATAGGCAACATGACCTTACCTCAGTAGACCTATCCCCCAAGCAAAGTAGGGACAAGTTTCCTTCTGTCTTCAAAACCAAACCCTACGTTTTTTTTTCTGTCTTCAAAACCAAACCCCCCTACATATTTCATTGTATGTTTGTAATAATCAAAACGAGCATATATACATGAAATAAACGAGAAGATTATACATACATATTCACGAAAAGGACAAAAAGAATTACATAAAAACAAAATAATCAAACAGATTTTATATATATGTACAAGAATAAAAGCAGGCACACCAGCCACACACTCTTCATGTTTTTTTTTAAAAAGCTTTCGCCTTTTATTTAGGCTTCGTCAGTGTCTGATACTGACGAAGCCTAAATAAAAGGGCGAAAGCTTTTTAAAAAAAAACATGAAGAGTGTGTGGCTGGTGTGCCTGCTTTTATTCTTGTACTTGTTGACTGGCCAGTTTCTGGATCAGCAGTGCACCCACACATCATTGAGCGGTGTCCAGCAATTCCAGGGTTTTACCTTCATATATATATATATATATATATATATATATATATATATATATATATATATATATATATATATATATATATATATATGGGCGAAATATATATACATAGAGCATTGCATTGAACTAACTCCATCTGTAGTGAACTTCGACAGACAATTGTTCATGTTTGCATTATATTGTTCATTCTATATCTTGCCATCCACTGTGTCTGAAAATCAAACACATCTGGTAGACACTTTTCATTCTTGCACTTGTATATACAGTTGGCAAACACTGTAATGAAGTGGAAAAAAAAGGTTGTATCAATAACAAGATGATTATCCACATTGAAAAGAACAAAATCACATGAGATTTTAATAATCTGTATATTTCCATATTTTTATGGACTACTTTTTCCCAGGGAACTCCAAAAATATCCGACATGTTCACAACTCCAGAAAGAATGTTTGATAGAATCTCTCTCGCCACTGCACACTAAGCAGTTTGTCATCGGACAAACATCCATAGCATGTAAAATATTTGCTGCGATAATCCTAGGAACGATTCTTGTCTGAAGTCATTTGAATCTTTCATCATTGATTTCATTTTATTTTCGAAAAAAAAAAAAAACTATTTTCCATGGAATATTGATGTTCAGTTTTGTGGCTAGTTTAGACAATTAGGGTTACGATTGTCGTGTCAAAAAGTCAGAGAATAGTTTTGATCCCTTATATTTACACTATAATTATATTAGTCTTAATACAATGGGTATGTCCAGATCATTGGAGTTGTTCAGATTTGGTTTTATTCCAGCTTTTCTAGCATCTTCCTTAAATAATCATGGACATCAGGCCATGAAATCCTACAGAGTCAATCTAATATTCAGGATCTGTCCGAAATTCCTGATGTTAGAAATCCACTGTTTTCTCCAAGGAAGTGTTCATACTTTCCCTGTTTTTTTCCAACCAAACCTTTCCACAGAGAATCGCAGCACCCGCCACAAATGATCAGATCATCCGAACAACGGCAGAATTGCTCTCCCCTCACTCGACAAAGACAGCTCTACACATACGCAGTTTTCTTTTTTAACTCGTGAGTTTGAAGCGACATTGAAGCCATTTCTTGCGCGACTGTGTTCCGCTGCCCCCGAAGCGAGTCCCAGCGGGATGTGTCAGGTTGTCAAAGACCTCAGCTGTCACGCTCCCTGGGTAGCCGTCTAGCCCCCTTCATCGTGTTTTCTGTGGGAGAACTTCATCCGAGAGCCGCTTCTCCGTGCTGAACAGAAGAGCTCTGTGGAACGTCATACGATCTGATGGTTTGCTTTCTTTTCCATCTCAAAGTATCTTTTTTTTTTTTTTTTAACTCTTTGCACAGGTCTTGAAAAGAAAGCACGTCTTCAGCAGAACCAGCTTGTTTGTGCCCGTGACGGTCTGTGTCTTTTCACGCGGAGGTAGGTTCTTAGATTGGGTTTAACCCTTTGTTGGCTGTACGGTTTTTTCGTATTTATGGTCACCTCAAAGTGACTCCATTATTACTGAAACAAGTCTCCAGTCTCCTGTTCATCTCTTATTGATTTAAATAAAGGAAAAAAACAATATAATAACTTTCGTATCTACTATGAACTTTTTACACAATTAAGAACTTCTTTTCCTCCCTCCTACTCCTCCTCCTTCTCCTCCTCCTCCTCCTCCTTCTCCCTCCCCCCCCCCCCCCCCCCCCCCCCCCCCCCCCCCCCCCCCGGTTTCAAAGTGAGGTGGGTTTAGGTGAAAATTGAAACAAACTTAACCGATAAATTACTCTACCGCCGAACGAAAGAAACATATTACACTACAAACACGACGCGTTTCGATCTCTGTGGTCTTTTTCAGGCAAGACAACATCCAACATTGCCTTGTCTTGCCTGAAAAAGACCAAAAGAGGTCGAAACGCTTCGTGTTTGTCGCGCAATTTGTTTGGTTTTTTTCCCTTCGATGACAGAATAATTTTTCATTTAAGTTTGTCTTCTTCCCCATCTTCTCTGTCTGCGATTGTCGAGTGAAGCTCAGAGGTTTTGTGTAGTACATGTACAACTATTTTTGTTGATTTCACCATTGAAATTGCAGCATTCCCCGTTTGGTAATGATGTGTAGTAAACACAGTACCAGTGTGATTTGAGGGGGTTTTTTTGCTTTGTTTTGTTTTGTTTTCTTTGTTGTTGTTGTTGTTTTTTATTTTTATTTTTATTTATTTATTTTTTTTTTTTGCGAAGATAGGGAAGAGGTTGGGGAAGGAGAGAGAGAGACAGAGGGAGAGGGGGGGGGGGAGGTGTAAGTCTCATCCGCGGAGCTCGGAGGTGACAGAAATCTCTACGCATGTTGACTCGGAAAAGAAAATCTCCTTTCGCTTTACTTTTTTTGTCCGGGGATTAAACCCACCACTTTTGGATCAAGTGAACAAAGAGTTATCCACCGCGCCAACCAGTCCCCCATCCATCTTGGAGTGGTCTCCTCCCCTTCGGCGCATACACGCTACTTGGAGCTTGGGTCATGCTGTGTCATCATTGTTCCTCTCGTCCTGAGAGGGTTAACGGTGTCAGTAGCTCGAAAGACAGTTCTTGTGGAGATCTTGTCGAGACGAGGTGAAGGATGTGAAAGGGTTAATTGTGTCGATATTTTGTATGCATTTTTTTTTTTATTACGGGGAGATCTTAGAGAGCAACGAGGTAAAAGATGTGAATGGGTTAACTGTGTGTCCAAAGCTGTTTGTGTGGAGATCCTCCAACAATGAAGACATGAAGGGTATGAAAGGGTTAAGTGAGTTAATAGCTCCCAGGTTAGGATTTTCTTTTCATCTGGATCTTGCAGTTACAAACCACTTTCTGTGCGCAGTTGTGAAGAAGCCAAATTACAAGGCGATAAAGGGGCGTTAAACAATTAATGGTTATATATAGCTCCGATGGTTTTTCTTTTTCCTTTCCCAATGGAGTGACGAGATGAAGGATGTGAAAGGGTTAACTGTGTCGATGGCTTTGGAACGTTTTTTTTTTTTTTTAAATCAGTTTCATTTGTTTATTTACTTATTATCTGTTTAGTAATTTATCATTCATTCATTTACTTATTTATTATCTATCCATTCATTTATTTCTTTATTCCGTTATATATTCATTCATTCACTTATTTATTTGCGCATTCCAAAGAGGGTGTGAGATGAGGGATATAAAAGATTACTCGCTCATAGCACTGGAACTTTTTCTTTTAGATTTTGATATTATTTCATTCTATTGTACAGATTCCAAACGATGACGAAGAAAAAAATTGGGAAAGGTATTATTGTGTCGTTGGCAGTGAGTCAGAGGTGTGTGTGTGTGTGTGTGTGTGTGTGTGTGTGTGTGTGTGTGTGTGTGTGTGTGTGTGTGTGTGTGTGTGTGTGTGTGTGTGTGTGTGTGTGTGTGTGTGTGTGTGAGCGCGTGCGTGCGTGCGGGCGAGCGTGCGTGCGCGTGTGAGTGAGTGAGTGAGTGTGCGTGTGTGCGTGTTGTTGTTGTCGTTGTTGTTGTTGTTGTTGCTGCTGCTGCTGATGATGACTTTTTTAAGCCCCAAAGAATAGCTTAGTGAAGAATGCGAAAGGGTTAACTGCACTGAATGCTCGGAACCCCTTTCGTGGCTATCCGATGTGTGTGACGATGCCAAGACTGTAAAAGGGTTAAATGTCCAGATGTCTCCAAAACAGCTTTCGTCAACATCTCGAAGTGTAAGGGGTTAAGTGTGAAGAGGTTAGCCAGCCATCTACAACACTCCACTTTCAGCTGAAGTCATATTCCTCTTTATATGTCTCATTCTTGTGAAGAGGCTACAACAATTATGAGAGAGAGAGAGAGAGAGAGAGAGAGAGAGAGAGAGAGAGAGAGAGAGAGAGAGAGAGAGAGAGAGTGTGTGTGTGTGCGCGCGTGCGCGCGCAAGAGAGCACATGCGCGAGTGTGTGCATGTGCACATTCACGTATGCTTGCGCGTGTGTCTTACTCTGTGTGTGTGTGTGTGTGTGTGTGTGTGTGTGTGTGTGTGTGTGTGTGTGTGTGTGTGTGTGTGTGTGTCTGTGCCAGTGTCTGTTTATGTCTTTGTGTTCGCCTGTGCATGTGTGTGTGTGTTATCATTATTATTATTATGGATACTTACATAACGCCTATTCTCGGCTAGAGACCAAGCTCTAAGCGCTTTACAGTCCACACTCGTTTAGACAACGGACTGTCTACCTGGGTAGTGCCGACTGAAGAGCTGCCAGCTGGCGCTTCATTCAGTCGTTTCCCCGTGTCATCCAGTCAATATCGCTCAATATCGTTCACTCAGCTTCCTTACTTCCTTCATTCTTTCCATTTCTCACGCAGGGTGCATGCTATGTGTAACGTGTCATCCATACCAACGGCCAAACTGACCTTCTCTCCCGAAAGTTGGTGATGGGATCTTTCGTATGTACAAGATGTTATGCGTGCGTTCACACAGGAAATCGGTTTATAGTCTCATTTGAAGGACTGTATGGGAAATGGAGTCAGAACCTACGTTAACTCCGAGGGAAAAATCCCCGTGTACCGAAACGGCCTTGCGGAGATTCGAACCCGCAACCCCAGGATCAACAAGATGACGAGTCCGGCGCTTTACCACTGAGTTATTCCGGCCCCGGTGTGTGTGTGTGTGTGTGTGTGTGTGAGAGAGAGAGAGAGAGAGAGAGAGAGAGAGAGAGAGAGAGAGAGAGAGAGAGAGAGAGAGAGAGAGAGAGAGAGAGAGAGAGAGAAATGATTATTCTTTTTCATGCCTTCTTCAATGGCAGGTTTCTTTTTACTTTGTTTACTTTCCTAAATGAGAAAGAA
>JADBJO010017653.1:32500-37085 GCA_016801955.1 Conus betulinus | reverse complement strand
AAAGCAGGCGGACTATACAGGAAAGAGTATTCAACAACGCAGCAGCAGAATACCAAGAGGCATTGCAAAAAAGTGGGTTACAGCTACAAACTACAATACAACCCAGATAACAACCATGAACAAAAACAAAAAAAGCAGGAAAAGAAAAATCACATGGTACAACCCTCCATATGATGGACGAGTAAAAACAAACGTAGGGAAAGAATTTTTTAAAATTCTGACAGCATCCTTCCCAAAAGAACAAAATTTGTCCAAAATATTCAACAAGAACACCATCAAACTATCATATTCATGCATGCCTAACCTTAAAATATAATTGATTCATCCAACAAAATGAAAAGCAACACAGCAAAGAAGGGTGAAGAAAGGAAATCCTGCAATTGTACTACAAAAACAGTGTCCCTTAAGCAACAAATGCCTCTATAACAACATTGTATACCAAGCCACTGTGACATCAGAAAATGAAAAAGAAAAACATACATAGGGATCACTGAAAATCACTTCAAAACCAGATATGCAAACCATAAACAGTCATTCAACAAAGTAAAAATACAAAAAACCAAACAGAACTGAGCAAATATATTTGGAGACTTAAAGACAAAAAAAATAACTATAACATATCCTGGAAAATCATAAAAAGGGCATCACCATACAATAACATTTCAAAAAGATGCAACCTATGTTCAACAGAAAAATGGTTAATACTATGCAAACCATACTTAGCAACCCTAAATACTAAAGTAGAAATAGTAAACAACTGCAGGCACAAATGGAAATCGTTGTCAGCAAACGCACCCTGAACTGTAAACAACCTGAAAAAACCGAACAACACGTGCAGCCAATCCGCACGTGCAAACAGTGACATTAGGCCATATAACACCGGGCAGTAGGCGACCCAACACCATCCTGAGGAGAGCCAGCTAGTAAACATTAAACGTGCAAAAGGCACTATGATAATTATATCAGTCAAACCAAAAGAAACGCTGTCTTGTTCCTTCTCGATAACTTCGAAACTTTCTAGGTCTCTTTGCTTCCCATTAATGAGAGAGAGAGAGAGAGAGAGAGAGAGAGAGAGAGAGGAGAGAGAGAGAGAGAGAGAGAGGGGGAGAGATCAGAAGCCATCGGAACCCCATCCTCCATATCATTCCTGTTCTTACCCCTTTTATCAACGAGACTCTAGTGTGTGTGTGTGTGTGTGTTTGTGTGTGTGTGTGTGTGTGGTGTGTGTGTGTGTGTGTGTGTGTGTGTGTGTGTGTGTGTGTGAATGTGTGTGTGTGTGGTGTGTGTGAATGTGTTGTGTGCGTGTGTGTGTGTGTGTGTGTGTGTGTGAGTGCCTGCTGACATCAATCTAGAAAGATTAGCCTAGACCTAATTAAATGGGGAAAAGACCCGTCCAGTTTCAAACATTACACTTACATCAACATTTACTGAGCGAGTCTTTTTTTCCTATTTCCTCGTCCACCATAGAACTAACAGACTCTAAGTTCCTTTTAAATATGTCTATCGTGTCGGTCACTGTCTTGAAAACTCTTCATCTTCGTAATACAAATGGTTTCCATAGCACATCGTGTTTCTGTGTCTGCTGTATTTGATTTTTTTCTGCAGCTTTTAACTCAATTTACCATGCTATTGTACTGTAACGCCTCAGGTTTAGTTTGGGTGTCTCCGGAACTGCCTCTCAATAGATTGGTTCTATCTAACAGAAAGATCCCTGTCAGTCGCTGTGAACAGGGTCAGATCTCGTGCAGCGAAGCTTGAATCTGGAGTTCCCCAGGGTTCTGTCCTTGAACCTGCGCTCTTTGTGCCACGCACGCATTTTCTATCTCAGATTCTTGAAATTGTTGTCAACGTCAGATGTTTGACGGCAACAGCCACCATAGACGCTGAGGAAATGATTTCGAACTGAAGCGAATGAAGTGCCAATTGTCTAAGAGTGTGTCTGTCATTTGGGAATAGATGCGTGAAACAACGTGCAGCTGAACGCGCACTCCCTTATTATGTCATCGTCTTTTCTTCTAAGTGTAATACTGTCACCCTTTTCTCAGACAAGAGTAAATAATCTGGGAGTCCATGAGGATGTATGATCTTAATCCGAGGATACAGGTGAACCATGCCTGTAAAGTATCCTTTTGTGAACTCAGACGTATCGGTGTTCTCATGCATTTTTTTAAAACAACTGATGCATTCAGAATTACTTTCTCTTTGCATGTGCTGTCGTGCACTGGTCACTCAAATCGCTGCTAGCTGGAGATCCTGGATGTCTAATTTCTAATTATCGGCACGATCAAAACTGTGCATCAAGACTAGTTCTCACTGTACAACTTTCACCATCTGTTGGTAAAAGGTAGGGGTTTTTTAGATAGAGTCTATGTTCAGTGCCATCTCATCTGATACCCTATTCTACCTTCCAAACCTCTTGCCAGAGAGAGAGAGAGAGAGAGAGAGAGAGAGAGAGAGAGAGAGAGAGAGAGAGAGAGAGAGAGAGAGAGTGGGGAGGGAATGGAAGTACCCTAAAACTCTGAAGCCAAAGACTTAATTTAGGATTTACGCTATATGAGCACTTATATGATGATGATGATGATGATGATTATGATGATGATAATGACGATGGTGACGATGATGATGATGATAATTATCGTGATTATTATCGCTATTAGCAGTCGCAGCAGCAGCAGCGCGGCAGCAGCAGCAGCAGCAGCAGCAGCAGCAGTAGTAGTAGTAGTAGTAGTAGTAGAATAACCGCTACTACTAGTACCACTGCATCGACTACTACTACTACTACTACTACTACTACTACTACTGTTGTTGTTGTTGTTGCTGTTATTATTGTTGTTGCTGTTGCTGTTGTTGTTGTTGTTGTGGTGGTGGTGGTGGTGGGTGGTGGTGGTAGTGGTGGTATTGGTGGTGGTGGCTGCGGTGGTGCTGGTGGCAGTGGTGGTGGTGGTGGTTTATAATTAATTTGGACCAAACTCACACATTTGTATACAGTTTAAACAGTTAACACTTTTTTTGCTGTCCCAACTTCTGCGCCACCTCAGAGGCAGTGCACCCACGCCACTCATTCCGACACCCGTCCACAGCCACAGCCCGGCTGGTCCCGCCGCAGCCCCGACACCGGCAATCCACAGGGAGCAGTCAATGTCAAGTCGTCAAGGGGCAACCCACCGGAGGAGACACTGCACTGCTGCCGAGTCACTTCGGTGGTGTTCAGTGGCGCCTGTTCTGATCTAACATACGCAGGACGCCACCTACTAAGCCCCCTACTGACGACAATAATTGCTTAGTCGCGGAGCCGGCGTGAGTGAGCTCTCCCTCCGGAGGGTGCCACCACGTCCGTCTAACGACAGCCCCCAAGGACTCGCCGATACCGGTGACCCGACGGAACCAAACCAAGGCCACAGACGTGGAGAGAAGACATCGAAACTGAGGTCACCATGAGAGCAGGGCATGAAGGGCCACAGATTTGAGACATTTTGTTAATGCTGATCGATGAGAATGAGGATGATGAAGATGATGCTACGGATTTCCATTTCGGTCTGAGACTACATGATAGGGCTGTACTCTACGCTTCCTTCATAATATATCCCGGCGTCAACCAGGCCCGAGAGATACAGGCACCTGCAGTGTTGGTCAGGAAATTTGAGCAACACTCTCAGAAACGCATCCATTAAGTGGATGAAACTGGACTGTGTGGTCCAGTCTTCCCAACTGAGTCCGCAGCAAACTCAACTCTGGGTAGGAGCCGGTCGGGGCAGAAAAAACCCACATGACTCTGATGGGATTCCCCACGACCTCCCAGCCGAGAGTCCGCGACGCTAACCACTTCGCCACGGTGGCTGGTCACTTATCTTCATTCACTTCAGTGCAAGACAGGCGCTGAATCAGTGCCATTGAATCTGACAGTCTCTACCTTCCACACCTACTGCCAGAGAGAGAGAGAGAGAGAGAGAGAGAGAGAGAGAGAGAGAGAGAGAGAGAGAGAGAGAGAGGAGAGAGAGAGACGAGAGAGAGACAGAGACAGAGAGACAGAGAGACAGAGAGAGAGAAGTGAATGAAGATGAGTGACTACTCGTTCATTTTCGTTGTCCTAATTGTTTTTGTATCTTGCCTGAAAAAGACCTCAGAGGTCGATACGCGACTTGTTTTGTCTTGTGATTCGTTTGTCTACTTTTTTTTGGCGGTTCGCTAACATTTATTTAAAATACATACTTTATTGTTCGATTCAATTATCCTAAATAAGTAATTTATTTCAGCTAGGTAACTGTACATTACATAACGGCTTTGACTCCGCCTAAACTTTCGCTTGCTTAGCTAAAGGCTCTATAGGGGATATTAATAATTGCAGGCTCATTGAGTTTGAATGTTTATTTCAACAGCATCAGTGTTAAACTGTTCAACGTATGTTGGTATACCCACGCTAAATCGATTCTCACAAACCATGCTTTGCTTGACAAGACTTGAGGGACACGAGATCATGTCAAATGACATGAAACGTACATATGAAAATGAATCTGAATTGAAATTCTTTCACCTACACTTTCCTGCATAGATGTTGAGCAAACACTGCTAGTGTATGTAATGATTC
>JADBJO010017653.1:0-20000 GCA_016801955.1 Conus betulinus | reverse complement strand
AGAAATAATGATCGCAGGATCATATGGCGAGAAGACGGAGGCGGTTCAGTGGAATGCCAGATCACCAACCTGACCCAATCCACAGTCTAGTAAGCCTTCCTTGCATACCGGATGCTCACAGAAGTCTTCATCACGTCCACCTGAACAATCTCTTTGAAAGTCACACACCAGACTGTAAGGCACGAATTCGCCAGATAGATCACAATAAAAGTAGGGCTGTGTCAATCCCTGGGCCATACTACAAGTCGCCCTGTACCATGTCTCAGTGTTCCCCAGTTCCCTGCACCGACTTTTCAAATAACAGGCCAGTAGTTCGTGAGTCAGATGCTGCATGGGACAAATTTC
The DNA here is from genome assembly GCA_016801955.1 of Conus betulinus. Classification (NCBI taxonomy): domain Eukaryota; kingdom Metazoa; phylum Mollusca; class Gastropoda; order Neogastropoda; family Conidae; genus Conus; species Conus betulinus. Next base: position 19,655 of record JADBJO010017653.1, on the reverse strand, counting down.
GAGACGAACACGTGACGTGGTCGTGTTCCTGGGTACAGGAAGCGTGACAGGTGCTATGACGTTGTGGTAATCAGAGAGTTGAGGCATTTCACATACAAAGCCCCTAGCCGGATCGCTACAGAACTTTGCGTTTACTGTGTCTGTAAAAGTGTCCCAGGTGAAACAAGATTCCTTTCCTGTTGAATCCCAAGATAACGACAATAACCTCGGCACGAAGAAAACCACAGCGCCACTCTCCCAGCGCAAAGAGTTGAGGTACCTGTGACAATTGTCGTGGAATGTACGAGTGGAAAACTAACAAACAAACACACAAACAAACAAAGAAACAAAAAAACCGCTAGTCTTGAAATAAAATGTTAATTATATTTGTTCACTGTCCTAGTTGTTGCTGCTGTGCCGGCACCGTGTATATAGGTAAGCTTTGAACATCCCTTTTTGGGGTGTTTCCTTGTTTGCTCTGTGTGCTGTGTGCTGTCATATCTGCTAGGCGATTCGATGTCGTAAGCAGCATTCCTTTGGAGTTAAGGAGCCGTATGTTTGTTCTTGTTGGAGTCAGAGTTATAGCAACTTGTTTGTTGTTTATTTTTGTCTGTCTGTTACAACATTTACATGAATGAAAGAAAACGTATCCTTTTCTTAGTATTCAAGAGTGCCGCAAGAAGTAGCCTGCAATCCTACTGTTGATTTTTTTTGATTGGCTGAATGATTAAAAATGAAAACCTGCAAAATCAGCTACTAACAAACATACTGATTTTCAAAAAAAAAAAAAGGATTTTGATATTTCTCAGAAAAAGGTTTCAAAGCAAGGTGCAGTGGGATATAAAACAAAAGCACAAATAACACTAGTTGTAGATTTTGTTTTTATTTTGCATTGTTAAAAAAAGCAAAAAAAAAAAAAAAAAAAAAAAAAGGGCAGGAAATAGAACTGTTCCAATGAAACGGATGTTTGTAGAACTTTGTGTTTAACACGATTACAAAACTAGTCTCACATGGTACCAAGCCTAAATCCATATTTTTTTTTAAAAACTGTTTTTGAAAGAAATGCACCCACAAGAAGGGTTCTTCCAAAGCTTAGAGCATAGCAGTTGAAATCATAGTCCTGAGTGTGGAAGCGGATGCTTATGGCTTAAGCACTCCCTCTGTCAACCTACCATTCAGTGGGCACCAGGCTCAGTACCAGGAACAGGTAAAGCTGCAGAAGGAGAAGGGTTCCCCCTCTCTCTTTCTTTCTTTCTTTCTTTCTTTTTTTCTTTCTTTCTTTTAATTCCATACTGTCACTCCTCATGCCATGAGGAATGTCATTACTGTTGATTTGAATCAGTGTTTGCAAATTTATAAGGCTCAGCCCACAACCATAAACAAACGACTCGCAAGACAAACCATGACGCGTTTTTGACGTCTTAGGTCTTCTTCAGGTAAGATACACAACACTCAGAACAGGGGAAATGAATGAGCAATCACTGTTCTTCATCCAATTCGGTGCAGCCATCTTAACTGAAGAAGACCTAAAAGGTCGAAATATGTCACGATTCGTCTTGTGATTCGTTTGTCAACGTTTAAGAGTGGAGCCTTTTAACTCATTTTTTTCAAAAGTTGTTTAGATTTCTGCCGGCAGTCGCCTCCCTTCACAACCAGTGTTTCTAAGTAAGAACCACAACCACAGTGAACGGGCTTTTAGGGCTAAGGAGGGGAGGTGGGATTGGGGTGGGGGCGGGGGTCTCTTCAGACAAATCGAGGTCAATAGCAGTTTAGAGGCTTTAAGTCACCTGGTAACCAGCAGTTGTTAAATTGTTGATGTTTTATAACTGTTCTGCTAATCCAGAAAACAATGTTTTTAACGACAAAAATGACAATTCTGCTGAACAAAAGAGACAAACAAATTCCAAGAGAAAACACGAGGTGTTTCGACCTCTGAGCTTCTTCAGGTTCCTACTGTCTTAGGTGAACTTGACACAGAACCTTGTGCTGTAAAGACCAAAGGTGCAGGACACAAAAGGAAACATGTGGCACTGAGAGGGACTCTTGGTAACTAGGTGGCCTGTATCCATTAGGAGAGAGTAACCCAACAACAGAAACATGCCCATTTCACAAACACAATGACTAAACGTGTCCCATTACAAAGATATGCAGGGAAGTTGCATGTGAAGAAAAAAAGGGTGTGTTCTTTTGAGCACCATAGAAAATACAAACTTCAAACTACAGCAGACCGCTATGTCAGGTGATTGTGTCATCCACGTTACGTCGTTCTTTTGTGGAACAAACACACAACACCATCACAGGAGGTCAGGCAGGTATCAATAGTTTGCTTTTAATAATTGTTCATATGTTCGACAACACTGTCTATCTGTCTGATTCTCTCTCTCTCTCTCTCTCTCTCTCTCTCTCTCTCTCTCTCTCTCTCTGACTGGTGTCTAATTGTGCACATGCATGATGTGAGTCCAAAGGGCATTACGAGTTGTTGGCTGCATTTTAAGAAGACACGCAAAGAGAACTGACTTGGGTTGTTCTCACTTTATCGAATTTGCACGCTTTGCAGTCAGTGTCGAATTTGCACGCTTTGCAGATGAAGGCTTCTTCTGCTTCAGCACTTGCCCGGAACTCTAGGTCTCTGTATTCTTTGAAGTAGTGCAGAGCAATTTCAAAGCGTGACTGGTCGGAAAGAAACCAGGCTGCAAACTCAGCAGTACATGAACAGCTGGGGAGCTCTTAAGAAGTCTGATGTCACCTCCAAGAGACTGACACTAAATCAGTTACACAGGTTATGTACTTCATATACAAAGAGGGTATTTTGTGTTGCTGTTGATTGTTTTTAACAAAGAAATAGCAAACCTTGCCTAGTGGAAAAGGAAACGTGGCTTTAAAAGTCACAAACCAGCAGGCTGGTTCTAGCATTAACACAAATGAAGTGGTGGTGTAAAGGGAAAGACAAACCAGAATGAGAGAACTGTGGAAATGCATAAGCTGAAGAAAGGAGAGGGTACCAAAATAATCCAAAAGTTAACAGGGGCAAGATGTTTGTGGGAACAACGCATTCTAGATAAATCTGATCTAGGATGAAAACTATCATCAGGATACTCTTTGTCTTGGCTTCACCCTATCATTTGTATGTGGCCACTTACTACTTCTACATTTGACAGTGGCTTAATCAGTGGAAGCTAGATCACCCTGTATGTTCACTCTGTTAGAGCAAATGGTGAGTCTTTTCTGGGCTTGTGAATGCAGCGCTGCTCCAGGAATGTTCACATGGAGACACAAACACGTGTTTAGGGAGATCGTGCATGCGGTTACCAATGCCAGAGGAATCACACCACATGAAGCTTCAGATACCTAGTACCACATGGAAGGAAGCCCGAAGTCGCAGTCTTGAACAGCAGCAGCCACATATACTGAGTATGTAAGAGAGGTTTACTGGATGGCATTGATGATTGGGAGTGCACAGCTAAATTCTAAAATTGGGACTGAATCCTGTCACATGTTGAAATTGATGCCCACCACACCATTTGCTTACACACCAGTTTCCTGTACACATATATCCCCCCCCCCCCTTTTTTTTTCTACCCTTCCTTTCCCCATTTTTTTCTTTCTCTCTTCCTTTGTCTCTCAAATGGTAATAATGATGAAACTGCAGTCCCCACCCTGAACCCCCATCCCCCTTACTCTTCCAGCAGTCTGTTTGAAGTACCCTCCCCCCACTCCCCCCCCCCCCACACACACTTCCATTTTTCTTCCTTCTTCCCTTTCTCCCCCACTTTCTTATCCCGTGAGGACTGGTCATCACAGGTTGAGACAAAGAATCACGCTCTTTCCCTTTCTTTCCCTTTCACCACCACCATGGCTGTTACACACTCTGCCTGTGCATGCCGCAATTCAGTTAAACAGCGCTTTGTGAATCAACAACATAGAGGCACACTGCTAAGAAAGAGTGTTCTCGAATCTTCTACCCTTTCTCTCCCACTGTAAGTGGATGGGGATGACCCCCCCCTACTCTTCTTCTCTACCCCCCCCCCTCCTTTTTTCTTTGTCTTTATTGACACAGAGCCAACCAGTACAGGAAACGGAATAGGTGGCTCAGCCTACAAAAAGGGGAAACTCACTGTGAACATTTACTGCCTTTTACTGATCTGCTGTACACTGATCAACACAGAGTAGCCACAAACACAACAAGGATAAATCAGAGAAGGGAACGATCATCTCCACATCCTCTGAATTTCCTATGTTGTAAGGTTCACTATTTCCCAGAAGAACTGTAAGCTGAAATTATGTTTTCTAAATTTTGAAACTATGCATTGTTTGTATGCATGCCATGTATCTTGACAATGACTTTATGCCAATACTTGGGAACATATGTCAGGATGAAGAAGGGGTACTTTATTCTAATAGTTTGGTTGTCACAACTTGGCAAAGGCTAGTAAGATGCTTGAGTAATATTATTTGTTAACCCTCTGACTTATGCCAGTACTCAATACTGTCTGTTAAGATAATAACTGAATGATAAATTCTGAGAATTCTGGGAAAAGCAGTTGGCTTGTACCAGGTGAACAACTGTTTAGTTGATTTCTGAATATTGTTGACTGTTGGAATACTTTGTTTTATGTGACTCTAAGTCTTTACAACATGTGTACTTGGGTAAGGTGTATTCCAAATTAGTTCAACTTAATTTCTTATCACACACACACACACACACACACACACACACACACACACACACACACACACACACACGCATACGCGTGCGCGCGGACATTGAAGTGCTATTTTACTTCCATTATTTAGCCTTTGTATTACTGGCTCATATCCCTTGTTTAATTCAAACTATGAGGGAAAATAGAGACTGGTATTTATGGCAGGTATATTTATTCTAGTTTAATCCTAAGTTTGCTGGGATCTAAGACATTTACTGAAAGCCAGAGGGCAAGTGTGAGAACTCGACAACCAGACTGTCAGCTACATAACTTCAAACCAGGTTCTGTATTGCAGCCCTGGGGCATGCCTGGTAGTGGACAGACACCACCATGCAGCACCTGATCAGCCAGTCTGCAGAGGAGCGATCAGTCACCAGCAACTAGAGAGAGCTATTAACTGTCTTCTCCAACATCAGACAAGTTGTGGTATTCCAAATGGACCTCAACTTGACTCATCCAGAGCTTTCACTCTCTCAGTGATGAAGCAGTGGGAACCAAAAACATCAGTCTGAAGTGAAACTGTAAAATTCATCTGAATATTTCATCCTTGTACAAACAAGTAAAGCTGATGTGTGGTGGTGTACTTACCTGGTCTTGGTTCTTGGTTGTTCATTCAGTGTTGAATGTTTGAACTTGTCTCCAATTCTGTCTCACAGAGCTGCAAGTACGTTTAAGTCTAAAATCTAAGAGAAATGATTTCTTAGGCGCTCCAGTAGTTTCAAAATTCCCAAGAAAACAAAGATTTCTTTCGATTACTAGTAATGAAATGTAGCTCCTTGCATAACTAGTAAGAGAGAGGGTGGAGGTGAAACTTTAACATAACTCTATTAGAGAAAATATTCCTTCCCTGATATGACAACACCAATCCACTCCCAACTCTGGTCACAAATTCAGAAATCAAGAGGAAGAGAAACCTGAGAAGACACATTACTCCACCCAGGTTCATCGGCACAAATTAGGACTGAACTATCTCTCTCTCTCTCTCTCTCTCTCTCTCTCTCTCTCTCTCTCTCTCTCTCTCTCTCTGCCATGGAAGCCAGATTGAAGAAGAGCTCATCTATGAGAGTGAAAAATATACCACTCTTGCCCACCAGATTAAGAAAAGAATTACTTGACCATCCACCATGGTGAAATGGCTAGCATTGCAGACTCCTGGCTGGGAGGTCGCTGGTTGAATTCCCATTAGAGTCACGTGGGGTTTTTCTGCCCCAACTGGCTCCTACCCAGAATTGAGTTTGCTACGGTTCAGTTGGGAAGACTGGCACCACACAGCTGCGTTTCATCCACATAATGAATGCATGTCTGACAGTGCTGCTCAAATTTTCCCTGACCAACACTGCAGGTGTCTGTATCTTTCAGGCCAGGTTGATGCTGGGATATAATATGAAAGGAAGTGTAGAGTACAGCCATGTCATGCAGTCTCAGACCGAAACGGAAATCCATGGCATCATCTTCATCATCCTTATTCTCATCAATCAGCATAAAAAAAGTCCTAAGTTCTGTGGACGTTCAAGCCTTGCTCTCATGGTGACTTAGTCTGGATGTCCACTCAATGTCTGTGGCCTTGGTTTGGTTCATTCAGAGTAATCGGTATCGGCAGGTCCATGGACGCTGTCATTGGATGAACATGGTGGCGCCCTCCGGAGGGAGATCTTGCTGACACTGGCTGTATGACTAAGCAATTATTGTTGTCAGTAGTGGGCTTAGTAGGTGGTGTCCTGCATATGCTGGATAAGAACAGGCGCCACTGAACACCGAAGTTGGGAAAAACAAAAAACAAAACAAAACAAAAAACTGTTACAGATTGGTGTGAGGGGTGCTTATAAATAGATCTGTTAAATCTCTCGAATGGATGTCTAAGGGTGTATAAGTTGTTTGCATATCTCACCAGATTAATCTTTCTTTCACTCACTCACACCACCCTACAACATAGCAGCATAAAACAGGAAGTTAGCGGGAAGTGTACATTAAAAAACAATCAGATGGATTTTTTTTTATAGCACATGAACAACACATAACGTGTAATTATTAACTAATTTGATTATACTAACTTGTGTGTACACTCACACTTCCTGTTAGGCTGGAAAAGAATTCACAACATTACTCATGATTATGTTACAACGGGGGGGAAACGAATTCATCGCATCACTCATGGCATGATACAATAACATCATCATCAACAACAAAAAGGACTTCCAACTTCCTCAAAGAAAATATTCATCCGAGTCCTTCAAGGTATGAATTGAATCCTGCTGGAATTCACCTCACTGATCAGTGTGTTGCAGTCCAATTTGGGATGGATTTGCACACACACACACACACACACACACACACACACACACACACACACACACACACACAATCAGTCTGACCTCAATTTTGGATGCATTGAAGTCGGTCCACACAGCACCACTTCTGAAACTGGGCACAGAAGAGGATAATGGGTCCCACAACTGTGACTGGGCACAGGAAAGAAAGTTGGTCCCACAACTGTGACTGGGTGTGCAGGGGAAGACAGCTGATCCCAGACCAGCACCCCAGACGAAAAATCCATACAAAGCGAACAACACCATAAATACTTAATCTACAAACTATTCAACATCAGAAGTATTGATAGATTAGTGTCATGTGACGTAGCCTCGCATCAAGGCATGTGACGCTCCATCGCATTTAGTCTAGTGATATGAATCATTTCCCCCCATGCCACAACTAAAATTGAAGGATATTCATGTGGCTTGACTAGTGCAGCAGGCGTTCGCAATAATTGTGACGACCATTCAGTAAAATAGACAAGGGTTGGTCATTGGGTGAAAGTGACCACTGAGAGATAGTTTAATAAGGGCTGGTAAGGTGCTGGTCATGTGTTTTGAACACTGAGTATGTGCTCACTAAGGGGGGGGGGGGGGGGGGGGAGGAAAGAATTAGTTTTAGCCCAGAAGATGGCCTAAAGACTCGAACCTGTCAGGACGTTGGTCAATGGGTCATCACCACTGACCAGTGATTACCAGGTGATCCATAGACAGTTGGGGAAAGGTACAGGGGAAAATCTAAAGGAAAGAGAAGGAAATAATTCATATGTTAAATTTGGAAGCAGGTTACTTACACGAATCTTACTCGTGTTTTAGCCCTTCACCCTTCACGCTTCACCCCATCAGCTATTTCTCCTCTGATGCTGCGACAGCATCTGTTTCCTAAGTGCTGAGATGGGTGTTTAAAGATGGCCATGGTGTGGGGAACACACAGATAGTTCAGCCCCGGCAATTGAAGATCCCAGGTGGAGGAGTCAGATCTCATCGTTCCCCCCAGTGACTGGAGAGTTCAAGGGGCAAGCGTTTTTTTTCTGATGCAGTAAGGCATTATGATGGTATGGGGCAAGCGCTTTTTTCTGATGAAAGTATTGCACCATGATGGTATGAGTTATTTATTCTCCTGGTCTGGATCTTGGGCCAATGTTGTGGTAAATGCTATGACTTTATATTCTTGGAGGATGAGTGTATTCTTTCTTTGGCAAGAATGAGGCATCTAGTAAGACTTTATCTATATCAATTCGTTTATCTCTCAGTGTGAAGAGAGAAACATGTATAAAATTGTTTGATAACTACTGAAGTGTGATGAACATTATCATAATTGTTCAATCCATTTAGAAAAGTATTTTCCCCGAGAGAAGAAGGGGAGAGGAAAACATTCTGTAGTGCACTTTTTGGTTGACTGGAGAGATGGTGTGTGCGTATGGAGTAAATACTGTCATGAATGCATGTGTGCAAGAGTGACAGTGTGGCATGTAGAAAGAGCAGAATCAAAATGACCAACCCATACATCTTGGCAAAAACACACGAAAGAGTGTACTGAACTGGGCACTTCCAAAATTAATCACAATATTACTTAATCTGAAAATCCTGATCTAAAATGTTTCAACTCAATCAAGTCACTGCCAAAATGGATCAGTTTGTCCCTCAGATCACACAATGTTTTTGCAATTAAAAAAAATCATAACAAATCAGACACTTCGCCTAGGAGCATGAAACATACATCACGAGATAGAAGAAACAACATCTTTATATGAAAAAATGCTTACTTTCAGTGAGGAATCTATACAGTTCACATGATGTAACTAATCCAAAATGATACACATTTGCAGAAATACAAACACTTTTTGTGCACACTACTAATCTACTTCTTCATGCTCTCTATCCTCCCACACAAGTTCAGTTACATTTCTGAGCCCTCAGAATGACCTACAGAGAATAGTATATTAATGACAACTGCACAGAACACACGAATTTGACCACGAAATACTTGATCCACTCAAAAATCGTGTGATCGTGTTCAAAATTGTGTGAGCACAGGAACTGAGAGTAGGACATTTCAAATCTGTATAAAACTACTACAGAATACATGAAGAATGGTCAGCGGGAAACAAATAGGCCTTAAGCTGTCCCTAAAATGAGATTCATTGCCCATTCATAAAAGGTGGTATGGTTTAAAGGTCAAACTCTCTCGGGAGTATGCATCCGACACGCCTTCAAATGATGTAACAGTGTCAGAAACCCGCTTCTGACAAGACCCGATTGGGTTTAAAAACATCACTATCAATTAACTATGATTGACTTTCAATGAATAGACATGGTTAGTAAAAAAAATATTCTACCTTTTGAGGGGGATTAAACGAGCACTTTCCGACCAACAAGCTGAGACTGAGAGTGTACGGGGCAGATGTGACTGACTCCAAAACCATACTCGATCTGTGCAAATCTTCCGGTCGAATTTCTCAACGTTCGCCACTACGTAGAGTTCACCAGCAGAAATGAACAAAACAAAATCTCTGGCTATGCACACAGCAGATGCTCATAACTTGTCAACAATCGTGCCTTTGACAATTACTTCAAACAAAAATCGCCAAACAAAAATCGCCAAGAGGTTTGAGCAAGGAGAGCAGGGGGAGGGTGTAGGCTCATTTGCCTCTATTGTCACAAAACAGCCTGAAGGCAATGGTGGTCAACTGAAATATATGATTCAGGTAGATCTGCTTGTGGTGGAGACCAGAGGTCAAATAGTTATGTGGCACCCTGACAGCAGTTATAGTTATGTGGATGAGAGACCTGTCTAAGGGAGGTTATACCTTGAGATGCTCAGGTGTTTGGGAGGTGCACGTTTACTCTTGGCAGCGCCATATGTCTCAGACAACAGAAGGGCTTACAGCAGGCACCATGAGCTGGATGCGATTGCCCCACTATGATATGAATGATTCAGGACTGAAACACTTGTCTAAGACGTAGGTTGGGCGCTGTCATCGTTTCAGTCTCACATAACATCTACTATAAGTCACTTTTCTGAAATACTTATTTTCACAAGGTATCAAATAGTTTACACCCTAAACACATTTCCTCAAAACCATAACCCAGCTTCCCTGTATGCATATAACAAACCAAAAACATCAATCACCAGTACAAAAACATCCATTCTGCATTCCTTTTTTGAGTACAATGATTGCAGCTCCTAGCCTTAATTCCTAAGATTTATACAATTTGACACTGTGACGCACTATCCAGCACCCTGACAGCAGTTGGTTTAGAAGACAAAAACAAACAAAGAAACAAACAAAAAATATGTGGATATTTAAAATCAGGCATCTTAACTAAGTGAGATAAAAAAAAAGCTGCGCAAAGTAACAAAATAAGGATACCTCCCGATTCCAGTCCACACTGCCTGCTCTGTTTTACAGCAGGACAGCGATCTGTTCATCGTGACAAAATGCATTGATCTTGCAGAACTCATAAAGGACAAGTGTGTCTAGGTGTTGTAAAAAAATAGGGGGAAAAGTAAAGTAAATAAAGAGTTTTACATTGTGTTCAATGTTGTGATTTGTTTGCCGTACGCAGCTGATGTCAAACCGATCCAGACTACTGTAGGCTCAGTTACACGCCCCATGAGTTCCACAAAGGTTCTGTCTCCTCGACAGTCTCCAAACTGACCAGGGAGGCTCCATGTCTTCGGCATTCATTCACGGCATGACTTTGAATGACCCACAACTTTGACACTGTTTTGAAGATGTAGCATCTCCCTCTAGTATAGACCTGCCAAAGAACGTGATGAAAAGGCAAATTAGAACACACACACATACACACGTGCGTGCGCGCGCGCGCGCGCACATTTTAATTCATTAAAATGTAAATATGTTGACACTACAAAAGGCATATGTGGGGGAAATCTTTTGACATTTACGTACTATTGATTGTCCCATTATGCAGCAGTACCTAGATAATATTCTTTTACCAAATAATCCTAAAATTGATGATATTAAGACTCTAACTTCAAATTATTCATTTTGGCTAATGTATCAAAATATTTCCTTCTTAGGCTTATTGGTACAATAGTATAAGATTTCAGTATTTTTGAAGCAGACATTGTTCATGTTGTTCATGTGCACTGTTTAAGCTTGTTTTTAAATTATGTTTTCATTTGTATAATGATGTCAATGTCATCTTGATGCAGATCATTTACAGATATCACAATCGTCTAAAAACACACCATGTGAAAAGACGTAAAACTAAACGCACACACACACACACACACACACACACACACACACACACATGCACACACACACACCACACACACACACACACACACACACACACACATGAAGGTGAGTAAAAAAAAACAAAAGCAAACGTCTGCATGCATGCTTACTTACATTAGTGCATGCATGATTGTCTATGAGTCCATGCAGAGGTAATTAGAGAGGTCCATCTCATATTTGTTCTAGAGGGAAAGAAAATTCCCGACTGCATGGCCCAGTTCTTTTCATGTCTGCTTCAGCAGCTGGATCAGGCACGATTTTTGCCTTTCTCTCAGACAAATTCCTACAGCCTTACATATCTCGTTCTGGACTGTCTCTGTGTATCTACACTTTATTTGCTACTAGTACTGTTTCTTTGCATCCTGTGCCCCTTTAATTTCCAGTGCAATTTCCTTCATCATTGTCATATTGAAAGGGATCCTGTTGCTTGGTTTGTTGATAGTTTCTGCAAATTGAATACGACAGGGAAACAGTCACTTCTATGACGTACGGTCATGCGTGCTATGAATGTGGGTTCGATGAGTGTGCAGTCAGTGATACTGTCAGTGCAACCCTGCCACCCCTTCAGTGCTGGAGATGATGTGAGTGAGATGAGAAGTACTTCATCCAGCATCTCTTCCAGCGCAGTTCCTAGATGACTGGTGCCATGGTGATCCACAATTTTGATCGGTCATTAAGATATCAAAATTGTATTGCAGAATCTTCAACAATTCACGTTGTATAAGCTCAAAAAAGATCCAAGCTATTTTAATGTGTGGGAACCTGGATATATCTATGCATTGACGAGGAACAGGCCTTTTACATCACCATCAGTCTTTCCAGCGGCACATCCATCACTTTATGCGTACTGCTACACCATTTCAAGTCTATCCTGGACAGTTTGTGTTTCAAACTGTTGCTTATCATTATAGCTAGTCAGTGTCCATTATGCTTTTCGGAAGATTATGCAGTCATCCAAATGTGATGATCTGTGGGTGGTACTTCTAGTTTTCTTGCAGACATAGAACATCAAAATCACATGCTGGATTCTTAATTGTTGATATCTTCTTTGTTATACTGCAGCAGTTTTCGAGTACAAATCCTGAAACATTTCTTGATAATCTTTCAGCTTTTTTGTTATATTCCTATCTACTTTGTTTATCATCTCATAATTTCCATGGTAGAGGCAAGACACAGTTTTCTGAGAATCCATAGAAAGGTATTCCTAGTGTTGAGGAATCCCCAGTGGTCACCCTGACAGAACCTTGTATTAGGGAAGGCAATGAATCTTCATATATCTTAGAAATGTCCACACATATGATGTCTGTCAGCCTGGTGTCGCCCTGGGGCCTGATCGCATACAGCTCCAGACTGTCTGACCAAACAGACACTCTATGAAATACTTGGGACTGAGGAAGGTCGATTCATAAATGAAGGTGATGGCAGGGTACAGAAGCATGCATTCTTGAGTGTTCTTCTTTACGTTTCATGTCTGCCATTTGTTGTGTGCTTTTTTGTAAAAACTAATCTAGTTGGGCTACGTGATTATGACGAATTTTTGCTTTAAATTGGGATCAGGAAGATACAAAGTACAGGTGGCTGCCATCCCTCGTCACAAACTTTAGGCAAAAAGGAAGCACTAATTTTGCTTTTTTTTTCTAGGATGAATACCTTAGATGTGTGTCTACAGCTGTTTTTTTCTATTATTTGACTACCAGATGTAGCGTTCTGCTATGGAAATCAGAAAGACAGTCAGAAAAGCCAATGGACTGGCAGTGAACTATGTAGGAGTCGTGTTTTCAATGAAGTTTTAACTAGAATGAAATGCGTACATGACATCTCTGATGATCACCTTTATCCTCAAATCTACAATGACTTCCTGAAAAATCAGAAATTACCCGGACAACTGGAATGATATCCGATGCAAATTGACTCAGCAAATCTTTAAAAAAAAATGTAAGCAAGCTGTCAAGAGAGAAACGTGGACAAAGGATTCACAACAAAGTACGACGCGTATCGACCTCTTAGGTCTTCTTCAGGGCAAAACTCAAATAAATAGGACAAACGAAAATGAACGAAATTGTTACTTAGCTTAGATCTCTTCACTCTTCAGCGCAAGGAAGGCAGTGTTGAATGAAAACGAGGCTGTTACAACGAGATATACCGTGGTGAGTCAAGGTAGTAATGATGATAATTATATTACAGATAAGAATACTAAAAAAAGGTTAAAATGTTGAAAAATGTCAATCAAGACAGGATGCTACTGCTTTTGGAGATAACAAGCCATTAGCAGTTGTAGTACGGGACAAAGGAGAGTGGTTAGGGGGTTCTTAGCATCATGGTTGCTGTGGCAACAGTTCGTGGCGATGGCGTTGGGGGATGTCAGCATTAACACTATAGTATTACTGATGATACTGCTAACAATTATTGTGAAGGTAAAGGTCATAAAGGCATGACAGAAATAGAATATTGTTAGAGAATACATTTTCATAATAATCATAATAAAATAAATTCAAGAAAAAGTACATAGATAAATAAACAAATAAAAGAAACAATAACTGTTGAAAATGAAAAAATACAAATAAATAAAACAAATAGGCAAATAATTAAATAGATAATGAAACGAAACACAATATAAAACAGAAAAGAATAGTAAGTAGATCACTAAATATTTGAAAAAAAAAAAAATAAGATAGTAATGTCACAATGAGCACAAATGCATGCACGCTCTCAGCTCAGCATTCACTCTGTGCACACGCAGTCCCTCCAAACAACCAGTAGGCGCACTACAATAACTCTTCTTCTCCCCTCCTCTCCGGGGAATAATTTACTAAACGATAATCGACTTTTTCGGCATATACAACCAGGTTTGTTTTCCAATAGTTATCCTCTGTTCCTCCACTCCAGTGGAGGTAAACACATTCCGCAGATCCACTAGCGGAAACCAAATTTCTATCATAGTTATTCACAAGAACTTCTTTTACAGGTTTCTCTCTTCTCAATGGAGAAACAATTTTATAACTTTTCCAAAGTTAGAATCAAAGATGGCTTGTAAAATGCAAGGAACAACATCTGAGTTACTGACCCGGGGTGGGGGGTGGGGGGGGATCAAAAATCATAATGGGTCAACATAGCAAACGCCTTCTAAGTTATTTCACGACTGCTGCAGTCGTTGTCCTCTTCCACTAGGTTGTCCAACTCTGGAGTCAATTAGGTGCTGCCACAGCACTGGAGCCCTAATACTTGTTGTGCGACTGCCCATATCGCCTATCCCATTACTGGTTCGCTGCCACAGCACCGGAAAGGGCTGAAACAATAATGAAGTCGTGTAAGCTAATCTATTTTAAAATCTATATGATAAATTCTTTTTTCCTTTTTTTTCCCCTTTCTTAAAAACTCTCTCTTTTCTCTCCCCATCTGTCTATACGTCACCTGGTAACGGTAGATTACATGTGAATCATTGTTCTACAGTTCCAAACAGCCTGTCTGGTCAGTTTCCCCAAGCCATCTCCTTCCTATACTTTATTCTTTCCTTCCTGCGCTCTTCCTGAGTACATATCAGTGAGTACTAATCTAATTCTACGCATTGCCAGCCCTTGGTTTATTGACCGAATCGACAACGATCCGTCCATTTTCCCGAGCGATTTAACCAAATATTAATTGATACTGAATATCCTCCAAATGTCAATTATGTTTATTTTACCAAAATGTAAAACAGTTTTCTTTCTTGCCTCGTTCTTACATAACATATGTCCCAAACTCCCCACAAAATGGAGCCCCCCAATTTCCTCATGACCCTCACGTAATGAGAAACCATTTGCCACAAGTGAAACGACGCTCTTGCCCGTCAGTCAACAGCAAGAATATAACATAATGCAGTCCACTCGAAAGTCAGTTAAACACTTTTTTTTTATTCTTCACAATGGACCGAACGTGAAAAAAAACAAAACAAATACAAACAACCGCACTTGTTACACATCAAATGAAGTATTTGGCTCTGTCTCTTGTATATGACATCAGTACAAAACATCAGAACCGTGATTCCGTAACTAGCCACATACGGTTCCAGACACTGGGCATATCCATCAATGACTCGTTAATGGCAACATTTAGTACGCTCAAATTACTTTTTTTCAGCATGTTCTACATGGAATACATTTTCAGCATTTGCCATTCCACTTTGTAGTTCACTAAAGAAAGTTTCCCAATGACATCAAAAACACCTTTCCACATGACACGAAGTTTGTTGTCTTGTCCAGGTACTTTTGCATGTCAGAGATCAGTCCTGTGTGCAGCATAGAGGTAGAGTCTCAGGCCTCTCGCGTCGCTTTATCTACATAGTCTTTCCAAAACGTCCTAGCCGCAACTTTTTAGGTCTCCAGTGTCGAACCTTGATGGGGTTTTGCTGTTTCCTTATTCTACAACTTGGGATCTGTACTGATGAGACAAGGAATGGGAAGATTCCGGCCACACCATGTACTGTCACGACACTGGTAGTTTTCCCAAAAGCAAACTCGCAAACTGGGTTTTCAATAACACATCCGGTCCACGACGCGGAGTAGTATGGGGCATCGACGAAAATTTTGTGACAGTGGACAAGTACTTTAAATTTTTCCACGCAACGATTCACACTCTGAACACTGTCAGAGATCATCTGGTCAGTAGACAGAAGATTTCATTAACAACAGCTTGCGGTCCCATCTGTACCTCGCAAAACAGACATGTAAACCCATTAATGGCAGAACTTCCTCCAAAAGAACGGACCAGTGTAAGGGAATGAATCATGGGGCCTGAACGGCGACAAACAAGGAAGCATTCTGTCTACATCCCTACTCAGAAACAAACCCAGTCTTTATTCAAACTTGCTGTTTTGCCTGTAAGCGACCAGTCGCATCTTCTTCACATTTGACAGTATGTGCCCTCACCCTAAAAAACCTCCCGCCGTAGCTTTTACCACGTAACACCTGTATATGGGGGGCGGGGGCTGCATGGAGCTCGCAACTGTGGTTCACTGTGCAATCTGTTGAACTCGACCGACTGTTTCCATGAACTCACTTCGGTTACCAAAGGCTCATGGTCTGCGCGCGTTACGGATTCACACAAGCCCCCGCGGAAAGGTGTGACTAGGTCTTTACAGTGTGTTGCGGATTAGTTAATGTGACGGAAATCGCCCAGAAGCGACAGGGCTTTGACTGCGGAAAGGTCTTTAGTCTGTTGCCAACAAGGAAGTGTAACCGTGAGGACCTTTGGAGATGAAGCTGATAGTTCCCTCTTCTCATAGTTTTCCTTGTCTTCCAGAATGTATTGGAATGCCGCGCTGAAGACTCGAAAAGGGATGAATCCCCTTGCAGGCAAAGTCTTTATCCGGAGGAGCCATACAGAACTGATCCGACATCTGAAAACACTTTCGGCACACGTCTTATCGACGAACTGTCCCCTTCTTATTTAAGAAAGTGGACAAAGCTTGCTTTGAACGCTCTGACAAAGTCGTCTCTCGTAAGATCAAATCTCGCAGTAATCGAAAGCCTTATTCGTTTTTTTTGTATAGCTCTATCATGCCATCTGTCTACCCCGTCGACCATTGCTGATTCAAAGAAAACAAAGAAAAAAAAAAAAAAAGGAGGACGGCACTACTTTCTCTTGTCCCAGGACGAACCGATTGGCACGCTCACGAACGTTCATCTGAACATTAACATCTTACAGAGTTTCGTCTTTCAATTGGTCCAAAAGCCACCCTTCTTTGGGCCTCGCGTGCGTGGATATTCTAAAGTAGCTTCCCTTAAACGCGTACGCGATAACAAATGTCCCATCTTCTCCTCTAACCAACCACAGATGTAGCATGTTCTCGACCCTGAAAAAGAAACGTGCCGTCCTCGGTTTTATCTCTCCAACGTCGACAACTCGGTTGGAATTGACTTGAGGAAGGCCCTCGGCGAACCTCCGTGTGGAGGTGCTGGAGTGTGGCTCTCAGGCCTGGGCGTTGGTCTCTGCGTTTGGTTTTTGTTTTTTTGGGAATTCCGGCTCAGTCTGTCACTCAGTTGTCCTCAATTCAAACCTGCCCTTCTGCGACCTTTATCCTCTACCACTATTTTCTTTGAACCTCTTCGCTCGGTCTCTATTTGCGTATAAGGTGCCCGCCAAATGGGCTACGACACACACCAACCACATTGTGTGTGTATACCCTCTCTCTCTCTCTCTCTGCCTTCGCTCCGATCTCGCTCTCTCGCTCCCTCTCTCGCCCTGTCCAACATTGTTGATCATAGCTTGCTAAGTTTATCACCTTCAAACCTAACGTGGCCTGTCGCACATATTCATCAAAAATTTTCATCATGGTAAGATCAGTTCCACAACAAGCAGAAACATACATATACTAAAGTACGCACATGTGATGTTATATACGGTTCCAAAACGAAAAAAAAGTAAAAAAGAAAAGTCTTACAGTATGTGAAATAGAATTTAAATCCGGTATAAACGTAAAGTACTAACGGCTCCAACAGTAAAGCACTAATAAGAATTGACAATGGAAATCTGCCACTAATTGTTCGCCAAGTCTTTCCTAAGCGGACCAAAGGACAGCACAAATGCAATCCTGCAGTTAACTCCTTTCCCTATGAAAAGACACACAGACAATTTTTTTTTTCTTCTTTTTCTTCCCGGAAATAAATTCATACAGGTTTATATTTAAAATGGTCGTATGAGCGTCTACTCTTCGTCTGATACTTACTTTCTTCTTGGTGAAAACCGACTCATTATTATCCATCGTACTTCTTTTATATGTAACAAGGTTTTCTTATGATAGTTGCTTTGCTTCTTCCCTTATTTTCCTGGGTATCACAAACGATAGACTGGACTTCACAAAACAAAGAATGGCCCCAAAAAAGTGAATATAAAGAGGACAAAACCATGATAACTACACATTAAACAAGTGAAGAGGGAGAACACATGACCTAAGAAAGCCGACCATAACACGTTCAGATGATGAAAAGAAGACTGATAGGCGCCTCTTTGAGACTATGGGTTTGAAGATTTTTTGTAAAGGTTCGGTAAATCACGTCATAAGGGCGTTCACTGCATAGCAAACGCTTCTCCAAGTCTAGTTCAGGACTGCTGCAGTCGTTGATCCTCTTCCTACAATGTTTCTCCAGACTCGTGGAGTCCCATTAGGTGCTGCTCGTCACAGCAGCTGTGATGCCCCAGAATATATGATGCGACTGCTCAGCAATCGCGCTAGCCATGACTCGGTGGCGGCCACAGACCGGGAGGGACTGTAAACATCCAGTAAGGACTCTAGTGAAATCTGAATAGGAAGGATCCTTTTGTCTTGTTCCCTTTTTTACTCTCTCTTTTTCTCTCCCTCGTCAGATCTCACTGAAAGGAGTAGATTACAGCGGATCTGGGTTCTAGCAGTCACACAACCCAGGTCGGTCAGGTAGGCCCACAAGCGACTCCTTCCGATCGTTAGTGTGCCTTCCCTGGCTCTGCCGACTACAATACGCAGGAGTTCGCATCTAACTCGAGCAGGAGAGTGAATATGTGTAGCAGCTCTTGTTAGACGGAATTAGAATGTGAATTCAAGAAAACAAATGATAAAATGTAGCACCAAAGTATCTGGAAACAAGAGATTCATATAGAAATAGAGCGAATGGATGAAAGGAAAGGAGGTAACGTAATTAGTGGTGGTATACATCACGTTGAAATATGTAGTCTGCTGAATGTTTGGAGACGCACATCTCTGAACGCTGGCCGACGCCCCCACCATCGGCCGCCAACCCATTGGTGTCCATCTGTTCAACAAACTCACCCCGGCCAGACATTCCAACCATTTCGAAGCCGGCACTTGTGCAATCGCCAAAGAAGGACAACTTGGACGCCTTATGCAGATTTCATCTCTTATGCCAAACTGGGTACCCTCCATTCGCTCATGCTCAAGACTCAAAAGTAGTATAGCACCATTCCATCTTTGCAGCATCCAGCCTGCAAAATCCTCCACCTAACACAAGACATAATACTATACATCCCACTGTTTACTCAGTCAGAAGAGAACAGCGATGATCTCTTTCCCTTCTCCGACATGTCGCTGAGTCTCTCCACTTAATACATCAATCTAGTTACCCCCCTCCCCTACCCCCCCCCAGTAATGATGGGTGTAGTGGGGATGATGGAGGCTGGGGGTTACTTACACAACAGGGGGGGGGGGGGCAGTGAGTGAGGCTGACATTACACATGGAACACACACACACACACACACACACACACACACACCCGCCCGCACGCACGCACGTCACACCACACACACCCCACACACACACACACCCACACACCCACACCACACACTCACACACATTCTCGTTGGTCGTTCCGTCCCTTGCCGAACCGCTGCTGTGTTTCGTACTTTTTACATCTTAGCTCTCTCA